>JAGDQP010035907.1:0-19331 GCA_022664845.1 Lepisma saccharinum | reverse complement strand
AAATGGCCGCCGAACCCATTGTTGTATAGAATACATAGCCTAAACGGCTGCAGCTAGAAATATCAAATTTGGTAACACTGTACATTATTACTTGTATGTTACTAAAATATTACATGATGTATCCAAAGACGCCACCTTGGAACCAAAATGGTGGACCTAAGAAAACATTTTCCACACCTTTTGAGCTAGAGAAACGAAATTTGGCATAAAGGTGCATTATGACGAGTAGTTTAGGGAAACATTACAACATTTGGGGAAAGTCGCCATCTTGGATCCAAAATGGCCGCTCAAACCCCATTTTGCACCGTTTGAGCTGGATAAATGAAATTTTACTTGAAGGTGTACTATCACAAGTAGGTCACGACAATATAAAAAAACTTTCAAAAAGTCGTCAACTTGGATCCAAAATGGCCGCTCCCAAAACCAAATTTCCAAATTATTGAATGTAGAGAAACGAAATTTTTTTTGAAGGTGTATGACCAAGAGTAGGTTACAATAAATGGGGAAAACCTTCCGTGGGAGGGTGCAGATGGATACTATGGTGGTATAGTGCTGCAGGGAGATTTTGGTTAAGATAATATAGGCGTATCCTCTCAAAAGTACTGAAGTTGGGGGCGAACCCCCTACGGGGTTCTGGGACAGCGCTCCCAGCGAAACCAAGCGAGTATATATATATGTCTTGTGGGGTATCGTTGAACAACTCTTAATGAATAATCTACAAATCAATAATTAGTTTCTCGATAGCTTTCTTATAAGGCGAGATTTGAATTTTTGAAAATAAAAATAAAAACTTCGAGATCTACCTCAGCCTGTAGGCCTACCGAAAGGGATTTTTTATTAATCTTACAAGCATGGCATAATGTCTAAAAAGACTAATTATATATTTTAAAACTTACCTCTTAAGTTAACATTTCCGCTGATGAAGAGTGGAGTATTGTAACAAATATAAATACCACAGATATTACAACAAAACCCTTGGCGACATTCCAATCGATAAATATTGCATCAACGCAAGAAAATAATGATATGACGAAACAAATAGTAACGAGAAGTTGGTGATAAAGCAAGTTCCATGTAAATACTTCGCTCAAAATTTTAACAAGAAAGTGTAGATTTTGGTATAGAAAGCGAATTTCTTGTATAGGCTTAGGATTTATAAATGTAGAATTTGCTGCAAGCAGATTCAATTCGTGTCATAAGGACTGAAATGACATCGTGCAGGCTATACAACACAAGTTAAATAGTAATTTACTAAATAAAATGATTAAGTGTTCATATACAGCAAGGAAGGAAAACCAGATTGGAAATGTTAATATGCCAGCATGTATATTACTAACATCAAATAAAATGAACAAAATACCAAAAGTTACAAGAAGTGCAATAGTTCTTTTCCTCAATCGGAAATGAAGAAAAGATCCTTTGTGTATAAACTACTTTAGATTTCCTTTCAGCATCTTAAATTTATTAAATAGTTTTACAGTAACAAATTATTATTGAAAACTTTCCATTAGGAAGTAAACTAAGCCTATAAAATCTAATTCCAATTTTTTGACATGTTTGTTTAAAGTCATACAGATCTGTATTATTCAAAGAACGTAAAATGAATATTGGTTCTTTTCCACATACATCTTCTAATTGAAGAACTGTTTGGTTGATTAATGTGTGGTGTCATGATTATAAAATGTGAAACTCTCTCAGAGAGAAAAGCTTTCTGAACTTGAATGCTAATAATAGCATGGCAATTCAAATTCAAATCTGTACGAAAGTTTTATTCGGCTATACTCGCAATATTTTCATTCAACAACGCAAATTATAGAAACTTCTTCTCTGTAGATATTAAAATAATTATATTGAATATGTCTCAGTAATCTCAAAGTATATGATCTCTTATTGACAACAGGCGAGGAAAACTCAAGTTTACCTTCTTTACCCTTATTCAAAGGACGTATTGTTACATACAATGAATCGGCTGACCTACTTAATGACTGCTTCTATGATAACTAAAATGCTTATTCAGAGCCATTGTTTTTCCTAATGTGGAGTCTAAAATTCATCATCGCCTAGTACACATAAACACAGCCCTAAGGAAGTGTATAACTATTTGACCGCGGATGTCCTGTGAATCTGACAAAATAACTGCCACATTTCTGATCAACCTAGTTCAAAATTATTGGTACATCTTACCATTCTCATAAATATATGCTTTTCAGATGGTTATTCTCCGAACTGCTTAAAACTTGCAAAAACTACTCCTATTTACATAAAACGGTGAAACCTGATGTGCTAATTTCTCTTCTTTCTGCTGTCGGTATAATTTATGAAATGATTATCACAGATACTATTAAGAAACATGTCCTCCCGTTTCTATTTCCTTCCCAGCATGGCTATCTCGTGTATAATTCATGTGTGTCTCAGAACACGGGTTATTTAGCAAGTAGGCACAACTTGATATCATATACCTAGACTTAACTAAAATATCTGAAACAGTCAATCACAAACTACATATACACGTACTTAATTAAAGATAAAGTTTACACGGACCACTTTATCAACTTTTAAAATCATACTTGACTGGCAGAGAACTACATGTAAACATATTTGTTAGTACGTTCAAGTGGTTATCAATGCTCTCAGATTTTCCTTAACCAAAGTTTTTAGGGTCTGTTTAATTTTTATTCTTCGTTGATTACTTATACGAAAACATAATTAAATCCTGTTTGGTAATTCTCTACGCTGACGACAGCAAACATTTTAAAACCATCAAAATTATAGAAGACACTTTCTTCCTACAAACACCCATAGATTCACTCAAAAAGTGGTGAAATAATTAGTTGCTGGCAATTCAAATTAGCTGCAATGTGCTTCTCACTTAAAAGCACAATGTAAAATGTCTATACAAATTATATTCAACTGTCATATCCTGAATAGGTCATTCCGAGAACCTTGTTATCATATTTGATTTAAAATAATTCCACACTTCAATACATAACTTCTCAACCACTTAAACTTTATGACCGTGTTAACCGGTTTCAAAGCATTAAAGATTTCAGAATCCTTTGATCATATTTTCTCCCTTTTGTACTTTCTATTATTGAATACTGATAATTCAGTAATTTGTCTTCTGAAATACAATTTCTCTAAATTCTACAAGGCGCAACTTTTGTTTACCGTATTGTACAACGTGGAATATCAAGGCCAACGATATTCCTCCTCATTTTAATATAAGAGTACCCACACAAAACACCGTTGTTTACATCCCCATAAACCTAGATTGATTTTGGTTCAGTGATCTTTTGTATACACATTGTGATATTCTTAAACTTCTCAAATTATCATCCATCGACAACAGACTTTGCCTCAACTAAGTATAGTTTGTAAATGATTCTTATAAGAACTTAGAGCCCAGAACAAACAACGAAAGAGTTAACTGATTTTAGATATTATTGATTTCTTGTTATTTGTTGGGATTATTATATTACTTTGTTACAAGAACGGCGTAAAATGGTTCTTTTTGTATACGTGAAGGAAATACCTTTCGCTCAGCGGCAATACCTTTTTCCGGCATTCTAATGTAACAAGGTAACCAAAAAGCTCTTGCCGTGTATTGCGTCGCATGGGAAGACGTGGTCATTGATACGGGAATAAGAATTTGGGGATAATGCTGTGAATGAACACACTGCCAGGCGTTATTTAAATGAATTCAGGTCGAGTTATTTATCCCTGCATGATGAATTTCTCAGTGAGCGTCCACAGGCCCTGGATGACGAGGCGGTATTTCTGGAGCGGAGAAGCGTTAAGTTCTTACACACGACTCCTCATCATCCGAATTCGAAGCCCGTAGAACGCATTCATCAAGAGATGAACAGACTTTGGAGAATCGGATACTTTTTTGTTTTGAAAATAAAATAAAACCCATCCCAGAGTTGGAGCTCTTGATTTTTCAACTTTAAAAACAGGCTCAAACACAATTTATAAAATTCATTTTACCCTTTCCCCCGTTGTGACTTTTGAAGATTACACAGGTAAAGAAAGAAGATTGCCTGCAATCTAATACGTATAATTAATAATTCCTGTAACTTGGGTAGCTTCCAAAAAATATTAAATTGATGTGGCATGGAGCAGGGCAGCAGTAAAACACTTCCAGGTTTTCAAATCTGACTTCACCTGCATCGCATAGGGATGGTGCACATGTTGAGTAAGTGGATACCCCCACACACCGTCGAAAACGAACAAAACAAACGAGTGAAAGCCTGACAGCCTTTTTTCGTTGCTTTCTCTTCACTGCAACAAAACCAATTTCGATCGAGTGTAGGTCCTGTATGAGACTTCCATAATGATGCAGACTTGGGACAGGCACTCACGCCCTTCTTTGTTTTCAAGAACCATCACTTTTACCGCCAAGTCAATTACGCGGCTACAGGAATTTGGCACAAAGTTCTAGATGCCGATGGGAATCACTTTGAGGACCAACGGAAAGTGATAGTTTCCTTATACTTTTCTGTTCCTGAGTATCAAAAACGGCAACAAATTTTCCATATCCTTGTGGTGGAAGTGATCATGGAAATCAAGCAAGTGGTATGGTAGTGTTTATTAGCTCTAAGTAGCCTGGTAAAATGAGACAATACCTAAACTAGTGTATCTCAAGGTAGTGTTTTGGTCCCTCTTTCTTCCTTCTTTATATGGACCATCTCCATATTAGTTCTCTTCATCTGAAACCATCTTCAATTTGCTGATGACTATAACTTATTTCAAGAAATAGGGCATTGCAAGATGTTGCTGATCTCTAAATTCCATATTTAATCTCTTGGGTTCGTGTAATATAAAGAACTTGAAAACAAATCCCTGAAAATCTTCTTTTCTTACTATTTCTTTAAAGAAGGGTCAAATCCCATCTATCTCTTTTAATGAAGATCGTTCTATCGCTAAAGTTTCATGTCAAAAGAATCTTGGACTAGTATTTGACAAAAAACTTTTGTTTGTTCATCACGTGATCTATGTAACTAACAGTTTTATGAGCTTACTTGGTCTTCTCTGTAGATTTACAGAAAGAAAGGACTTTCACTCTTTAGGTATGTTCTACAAAACCTTTACCTCCCCTAAAATTGGATATTTCACCCAAATTTGGAACATGACTAGTATTTCTTATATATCTTGTGTACATTTTACTTTAAACTTTTTTCTTGCTATAACCAAAAGAAGGATACCATCGGCACGTAGCATTAGGAAAACCCAAGTTATTATCATTTATTGGCCTCCACATTCCCTCTTCTCGTCGCAAGCTGGTAGATATTATGTACTTATACGAGATATGTAACTAGAAACTTAGAATTGGAGACTTAATATCTAATTTTTACTTCTGTGTTCCCTTGCCGCAAACTAGAAGAAATAACGTGATACACTGCACCATGATAATGTTAACTATACTGCAGCGTTCGTTATTCTATATATTAGTAACAATGTGTAATAATCTTGGTTTAAATATTGGTATTATTGGATCGTCGAGTGCTAAATTTGAATATCTTAGTTATTCCTCTTGTGTATTATAATCGCTGTGTTAATACTTGCTGCGTTATGTGTCGTTTGATAGTTTAATTAAATGTCATTTAGTTTAGCGCAAAATGTTTTTTCTGGCTATAAATAAAATTCTTCAATGGACATAACAATAAAAAGCGATAAATTGGGAATTTGTTTCACAGTAGCATTTCTTATTATGTGGTATCAACAACAAATTGGTGAACGAGGTTGAACGAAATCTAATGATCAAAATGGAAATGGAAATCTACAACGTACCTTTATGCTTTGACACAAAATTGTTACCACACATTGCTGTCACATCTTAAACTAGTACTTGATATCTTTCCTTCATCATTATGTAAACCCACTAGAAGTTGAGTTCGTTGCCGAATATCTCACAATTACGTACAGCGACATGAAAGCAAGGAACATAATACCTACTATCGGGAACGTATCCAGAATATTGTTTCAGGGAGAGCTCCAAGATATGTCTATGCATAATTATGTATAAAAGAGATATAATTACACATCAAATTATGTTAATTTGACATAAAATTCTAAATTTGATAAGGTTTCGGGCCAAAGGACTCTCTTGTTTACTACAGACGTAAGACGTAGAAAAAGTACTTTCCACATCAATAATGTGGCAAAAACATGTAGAAAGAAATGGGGACCAAGAAGACATACTCTATAGCTTAAAATATTCAGCGTGGTTACAATTATAAGAACCCTTCAAGATTGTGAAAAAAGAGCTGAAACTAACGCTAGTACACACTGAGAAAAAATATAAATAAGAAAACAAGACTAACCGCCTGAAATGTCTTAACACCATGCTTGTAATGTATTGCAGTCTTGCTGATAAGAAATACGTTTGGAATATTATTGCATCCTCAGCAACTCAATACGTTACAGAGTATGTTGTTATAGTATCTCATCCTCCTAGTTTCGTTCTATCATTATGTACGTATATGTTTTCTCAGTGTATGCATGAACGTGATAGAGAAAAGCAAAGCAAGAAACGTGATTAATTTGCATTTCTTGCTTAGGTCAAAGCATGTAAGCGTAACCAACTATCTTGTTCTTCTTTAAAAGTGCAACGACAGTAATGAACTACTGTGGTCTCGGATGTTCATATTGCTTATAAATAAATTGCACTATTTCCCGAAACTACTATTGCTTTGCTACATTTATATTCAATATACGAAGAGTACATGTTACAAAAGTCGATGACAGTCATTCACAATTAGACTTCTTATAATAGTTAGTTTTACACGGTCTTCTTTAATAGGAATCTATTTTGCTAATGCTCATAGTAGAATATCCTACTCGTTCGTCAAATTTCACCTATTCATCTCTATAACTTTTGAGTTTATACATTTCCATTAGCCTGAGCTGTCAACAGATGAACAACTGCTTCTTCAAACAGTTTCGCTACTGTTCAATTATCGTATGTCAAGTATATAGATTAAGAAAACTAAACTGTCCAACGTTTATCGTTCATTTTACTAGTACAAATCGCTATATTATTTCAAATGATTTCTAAGTACCAATACTTGTAAGGATTGTTGGTGGAGGAACTGTGAAATTTTATGTTGGGAAGAACAAAGGCAGCATAATTTATAATTCAGTAGTTTATATATAATTCGAAGAGGAATTAAAGTAATTATGAATAATTATTGGAGTCGCCGTGGCTCAGGCAGTAGCGTGTCTGACTACGAATCGAGCCGTCCGGGTTCAATACCCGGCCAGTACAATGGAGATTTTTCTTGCAGTGTTCTCATCCCTGGCGTTCTGAAGTACATTTAGCCTCCTATCAAACTGAATACCAGAATGTCCTTGGTATTCCTAGCAACCTTCTGAGGAAAAGGCGGTCGAGCCTAGAACTGACCACTCCACCTCAGTTCGTGTCGTAGGTGGAGAATGTGTGGAGCGCTACCTCTACATCAAAGCGATAAATGTGGATATGAATATGATCACTGGGCCTGAAACTTGGATGTCCTTCCTCAGTGTGCGTATGGTACACTTAGTGCGAGAAAACTCATAATTAAAAGTTAACCCCATAACCTATAACTACTGTCAATGAATATTGAAGATATTTTGTAGCAGTTACGAACCTGGTATAACTTATATATAATCCTCAATTACTTTTACGATTTGCAATTGTCGCAAAATAATTTGCACAATCAAAATCCAATAATATTTGTTAGTATCTACATCTGAATTTAATTCAGTCAGATTAGTTATTGAATTTCTCATTAAAAGATGTGTGTGATATCTGTAGAGCAAATTTCGAGTAAAAATGTAAATGATGCATATTTCCAAACCTCAATTAATAATACTGATATCCTCAGAACATATTCAAGCTCTTCAATTCACAATTTGGAAGTATGTACGTAACACATACTCTTTAAAACTTTTAGTCATAGTATTCCAATTCCGCAAACTATTGATTTTCATCTTAAGCTTTATTTCTTATATATATTTTAAAGTTAGAAATGTACTTCAAGTAATAAATGTTTCCATGCTGGACTATTCTATCATAGCTCTCACAAAACAAGATAAACAGACCGTAGATTTTTCTCCTTTATAGCGATAATAGATGAATTTCTGAAGAAAGTTACATTAATATAATGTTCTAAGTTTAAATTCCAAATTAGGTAGAATAGCTTTAAAATTACAAAGAAGAGTAGAAATTAATATATAGTAGTTTAACGGAAACCACGAATAGCAATCAATGTAGATCATATGTCACCTCCATAAATCCCATGACTTAGAGAAAAGGTTTTCACATAGTTTAGAGTCCTGTTGCAGAGATTTTCTCAGTTTCACTAGGCGAATATGCCGGGGTACATACGCTAAACTCCTGGCCAATATTTTTCTACCTTCTGTTGTGGCAGAAAGTGCTCGTTAGAAGTCATATGCTCTAAATGAATTTAAAAAATGATATAATCTGTGGTGACTTGTCCATTTTGTTTAAAGGTACATGATCATCGTAAATAGATATTACAATGTAATATCTGTTCAATCTTTTCGAAAGCATTTAGACGAGACTCCAGTTTGATGCAGTAAATAAGTAGAACCGCTGAAACTAATAGTAAATTCAGAATATTTTGTAGGTTTATATTAAGTCAATTATTCTGTGTAAAAGAACAGCTACTTCTAGTCATGTTCATGTATGGATTACAAAAGTTGGTCTTTAATGTTCCCCATAACTGAAACATGAATATTTCATGTAAGACGGCTGAGAGACTAGCGTGCTTACTTTTATTAATTACAGTTAATAACAATTCAATCAATTGATGACGAATCTTTCATTATATCAATAGCCTGTACACAGAATCAGTCTCTCATGTATGTATACAGAAAATTCTGTGCACCTTAATATTGGCGCAGGAGTTGAAAGAGGGAAGAACAATACATCTAATTTTAACTTATAATCCTTTTAATAGTAAAACGGAAAACATTGATATGTATTTCGAATGATACGATAATTTCTGTTTAGAGTGATAGATTAAGAGAGAAAGAAAGAAAGGATAAGAGATTTTTGCTCTCAGTTTCAGTCAAAAATCGTAGCATATCCTAAAAGATTTGCGTGCTCCTGATAAATTAGTCGATAAACATTACCAGTTTATCAGCACAAAATTAGTGGAACATTTTGCTAACAAGGAGAACAAGATAGAGAGCGCTTTAAATTCCATGCGCTCAAGAAAGCGCCGTTACAGACGATTCGAGATTAAGTTGTATTGTTAAAGCGTCAAGCCATATTATGTGAGCATGTTAGTTCCATGTATAAGTTGTGACCAGAAAGTAGTAGGTAAACAAAATAAAAAAGATGAATAAGCTATTACATGCAGATCCAAACTAGACTCTAACAAAAGTAATAGGAAGAGGTGGAAAGACATATTGCGACGATGAGAAACAACATAAGTCGAGCGTAAAATAAAATGTCTATATAATTAATACATGAGAGAGAAGATCCAAGAGTAATAAAAATGAGCTTGTTATAAAAGTAATGTAAACCCAACAAAAGCTATCTGATCGGGGTGTAAACAAAACACCATCTAACATCCAAATATACACAGAAGCAAATGCATTAGCTGTCAATTACATTACCATCAGTAGCAGCAGGGAATGTAACAAAATACAAGGAAAATAGAATATCAATTTTCTATTTGTAGACTACCTACTGTAGACTGACACTCCAAAATCAGAGCATTCCGACGAAAATTCGAAATCAGAGCAGCCCAATGGCAGTTCGCTGTTGAGGAAAGGAATGATCAGTAGCTCCTCAGACGTGAAAAATTAGTGAATATTAATTATTAGTGTGTAAAGCGATAGATATTATTACTTCAGACTTTGATAAACTTTGTACTACGTTCAAACTATTGATTTTGATTTTTGCTCTTAACCATTTCGCAATGTCGGTTTTTAAATAATTATAATATTTGCGTATTTGAACAGATATTTTATATTTTGTAGATCTACATTCTTTGCTAGGATATAACAAGTTTATTACGAGTAAGTGAAAGTTTATATTAAGATCGTGTCAATTGAAATGCTGGTTAAACAAATGTTATACGTTCGAAACATGAAAGATGGTTTATGCAGATTGTTAATTTAGAATGGTATCTATGTTAAGAGAAATATTTTATCTTACATAATAGCTGGAAATAACTATTAATGCTTAATAAATAATAATAGTGTGGTTGTACAGGGGATTTCTATAGTGATTTGATAATAGGCAACATTGCAGTTTGTGATACACACTGTGGTATATGGTGAGATTTGGTTATGAATGTTACGATAAATGGTTCTTAGTAACTAAATCACACATATCTGCACAAGACTAAATCTCGGCTACACTTTAGTCCTCCCCAAGGCAATATTATATGATGATCCTAGAAGTCAAGGGATATAAGTGGCATTGAAGTAGAAAAGAAATTGATGTAATCTTTAATATAAACCCCGAAAGATAAGTTACTTAAAATATTCATATTTGGTACAAATACATGTTAAAATCCAAGGTTTCTGAGAACCAAATATGAATTTCGAGTTGCATGTAAAATATTACATCGATTATTCTTTCTTTTACTATTTCATATCACTTCTATCCCTTGGCTTCTAGGGTCGACATAAAATATTTATAACAAATTTGGCGAACTAGGAACTAACAAGTATAACACTATATCAAGTGGATACTCAGGTCTAGGAGAGATGTATCCATTTAAAATCAGCAAATAAAACTGAGTTTGTGTGTAAGAGGATAGGTGCCATTTGTCAGTGGTTGAAGAGAAATTAGTAAGTAATAACATTGTTTGAGGTACCCTACTTATGAATACCTGGCGCTAGTTTACATTCAATGCCGTGTGCTATGGTGATATCACTGATATTCGTATGTCGTTATACCTATACCCATCCAGATGTAAACACAAATATGTGGTTAAAATTGACTAGACTTTGTACTAGATGATCCCTGAATAACTTCACACACACAGTTATCGTGTGCCACTCTATGGATTCTACCCAATTCTACACTTGTACCAGTGTTAGTCTCTGGTGACTATAGCGACGTGAGACTGTCAATGTCATTTAACTACCAATCAAATTAGTGGGCGACATTGTGTGTAAACTAACACCAGATGTTTAAAAGTGGCGTACCACAAGCAGTGCTATTACTAACTTCTCCCGCCAATTTCTCTTCAGCCACTGGCAAATGAACCTGATGTTTTACACACAAACTCAGTTTTATATGCGGATTTTAAATATATGCATCTTTTCTAGATCTGAGTGTCCGCTTGAAATAGTGTTATTTGTAAGATCCTAACTACCGGGAAAGAGTAAGAAGATGGCAGAAAAACAGTAGTTTTCAGAGATTTAATCCAATGTCAGAGACGACTGAAGATTATTAAGAAAGGTATTCTACAAATTTAGAAATATCGATAATACTGTTGTCATGTTATGCAGGAGCGGGATATTTTTACACGCTTTTTATTAACTTACTATGTAATCATGTTTCATCTCTGGTACAAATCTTGCAACGTTAATTTAACTCATTTCCCGACGTCATACAATGATGAAATTTTGCAACATTTCATTGTTACTTTCATATATTTCTTTATATGTAAATATTTTAAAAACATATTTTAATATGTTGTTATTACAGGCTTCTTTATCCTAAAATAAATACTAGCCTGCACCGCGGCTGGGCTTGGCTGGTTGCAGAACAATTTAGGATTTGGGACACAAAATATTAGCTTGAGAAAAAGCATAAACACCGAAATAACCCGAAAAGAATAATAAATAAAATAAATTAAAAACGATTTTTTAAAAAGAAATTTAAAAACAAGATTTTTAAAAAAACATACTTTTAAGCAAAGAAAAATGGACTAAAATGTAAAAAAAAATATTAAATTTATGAATCTGAAAACAAAAGCGTGGGTGCTCTTAGATATTATGATTTTATGATAAGGTAAGCAAGAGCACCCACGCTTTTATTTTCAGATTCATAATTTGTTTATTTAAAACTTGATCTTTCATTAGCGTACTTGTAAGTTTTACTTACAAACAGGAATCGTCCATACACTACACTCTGCTTCGGTAATCACCAGTTCAAATTTAACCTCTTACCCTGTGAAATCAGTGCTATGGCTATATTCATTCGAATGATGAGCTCTGTGTTTGGAATAGAAATATGCAACTGAATTAACATTTATGTTGGCGATAAATGTTGCTTTTCTGGAACATTAGAAGAATACGTTATCAAATTTGAACGTTTACTAGAAACACTCAAGAGAAACAGTTTAACGATAAAGCTTAAAAAACATATATTTTCATTTTGAGAGAAATATAACTTTGTAGACCAACATGAACTATTTACATAGACGGGGTCGACAAACAACCCAAATACCTCTAACAATTTTCACTGTAAGTTTGCTTATTATTAGTTTATTTAAGTATATCGTATTCTATTGGATATCTAAAAGTTCTACCCGTTTTAGGTGTGTATATTTAAGTGTGAACAACACAAACTAAAACTCACTGGAAAACTGTGCGTATTCGCTATTGCAATCGATAACCTCTTGCCATCATTCTGGTAGGAGATAAGTCCTAGGCCGATAGAAGTCCTGAGGTTTGGAGTTGATGAACTGTTGTAGGATAGTTTTCACAGGCTCCACATCATCAAAGAGTTCTGCAAAGCGCAAAACAGGCTGTATGCTGCAGGAGATGTCAGGACAATAGGGAGGATGGGGTAAGACTTCCCAACCGAAGTCCATTTAATTTTGACTAGTAGTGATAGTAGCATGTATCCAGGCGTTATGATGGTGAATGATATCTCCTTGGCGCTTGACAAAGCCTGGCTCATTCGATCGCAATGCTCCTCGCAATATCTTCATCTGATTATAGTAGAAGGAGGCGTGATGGATAGATTCCACGGCATCTTAGTGAATTATGCCTTTGATATTCCACAACCCACTTAACATCGGTTTTTTGGGGCGAAGTTTTAGTTTGGACGTCGCTAGAGGAGGTTCAGAAATGAGACACCGCCCTTGATATTTTACGTTCTGGTACAGAACCCGTGGCATGTGTGTCCAAAAACTGGTCATTTTTATATCGGAAAACCAAGAAAACACAGGTCACGACACGTCCCTTTCCTTGAGTTGCACTCAGTTTATTTATGGGGGTTAACAGCAAAAGCAACACTCTCCACTATTTTTGGGAGGGGGGGGGATTGAGATTTTAATGTCATTGTATACATTAAAGTGCTTACTTTAAGATAGTAAAACTGATACTAGCAAAACCAAATAGAAACATTTATTTTTAATAGTTAAAATGGCACTTGATACTCTAGATCCTTCACCTGAAAGTAATATAATTGTCGCCAATACACGTACGATAGGGGTTAAAAGCAAAAGCTGCAATCTCCACTTTTTTGGGAAACCAAGATTTGATGGCATTGTATACTTTAAATTGTCTACTTTAAGATAAGTGATTCTGCCAGACCCCGTTGGGAGGTTGTCATGTCCCCAAATCCCCGAATTTGAATTAGAATTTGACCTTTAGGAGTATATGGCTCAGGTCGGGTTCGGGGAGGGGTAAGGATTCGGGAAGGTGTCGGCCAGATCCTATGTTGAAGGTGCCATCCCGGCATTTGCCTGGTGTGACTGAGGAAAAAGCCTGGAAAAACCTCAGTCAGGATGGTCGGTCGCTGGGATCGAAGCCACGACCTCCCGAATGATATGCCAACGCTTTATTACTGAGCTATGGCAGCTTGATTACAAATCCTCGAGAGCGACCCCCGACTATAATTTTCTATGGTCAAAACCGAAAGAAACCGTACGAAACTCCGCTTACAACCTCCCAAAATAGCGTCTATCGGCAGTTTGTCATGGCATATAGGTTAAACCAGCTGAAACTTTCTGCATGCTACGTCTACACTAGATAACCATAAATCATGATTAAAATCATCCAGCTCAACGCGGATAGATCCAAACTAGCATGCGCTCAGCTGAGACATCTATGTGAAGAAGAGAACGTACACGTGGCATGACTGCAGGAACCATACACCAAAAAGGTAATACTGCAGGGATTTCCGGTCGATGTCGTGGCGGTGCTGCCGAGGAAGGAAAATCCTATGGTTGCAACGCTGATATTCAATAAGAATGTAGAAACCCTAGTGCTTTCCCAATACTCGAACAGGTTGGTCCAGTGTCTAAAGATAACCAATAAAAAGAGAAAGTTGCTAGTGTCAATATTTATTGTCAGTTCTCTCTTCCGACCGAGATCTTTGTAACGAGATTGTAGAATATTTTGAATGCTTTTAATAATAGGGATATACTGATTTTGGGGTATTTGAATGCAAAGTCCCCGCTGTGACACTGCCCCGGGTCTGCCGGTAATGGGCAAATGTTCGAAGAGCTAATCCAACAGTTTAACTTAAACATCCACAATAGAGAACGACAATCTCCGACACTTAGGGGCAGGACTGGGGCGGAGTCGAATATTGATGTAACCATGTCCGGGGGAGACGTATATAATGACTTAACGGATTGAAGAGTCGTGGAATATTCAACAATGAGTGCGCATAACGCCATCGGATTTAACATAAAGCTAAAACAACAAGATCATGAAGAGGATCAAGAAGACAAAACAGTATTTAAATATAATAAAAAATTTAAACTGGAAAAAATTTAATATCAAACTAAACTTACCACATACTAACAGAAACTGTAATATTGATAACTTGAAGGAGAAACTAGAGCTGGCCACAAAGAAAGCTATCAAAGAAGCCATCCCAAACAAAAAAGACGGAACTAAAAAGAAGAAAACGTATTGGACAGCGGGATTAGATAAGGTAAAAAGAAAAACAAAAGTAGCCAGAAGAAGTTACAGAGCGGATGGAGACCACGAGTTGAGACAAGAAAGGCTAAACAAGTATATGGAAATCAAACAACAATTCGAGAAAGAGCTACGTGAACACACAAAAAAAGGAACCTGGAACAAATTCGAAGAATATAATCTTAATCTGGACCCATGGGGAACACCATACAAGATTGTGATGAGTAAAATATAGACGAAGGTCACCCTAAACACCTTGAAAAACGATAATGGACAGTATATCACCAGTTGGAAGGATACCACAGAGTTACTCTTCGCAAAATTGTTTCCCGATGATTTAGAAAGTAAAGATAATGAACAGAATACACTCACGAGGCAAGCATTCAAGACCTACAACTCCGAGCAAGAGGAAGAAAACTATGAAGAGCTCATCGTTACAAACTGGGACGTTGAACAAGCTATAAAAAGTCTTTAAAATAGAAAGCCCCAGGCCCAGACGATATGAAGGACGAAATCTATAAAGAAAACAAAGATATCTTGACGTCATACTTCGTAAGACTTTTTCGCGAATGCTTAGAACAAGGTATCTTCCCCAACTCGTAGAAGAAGGCAAAGTTGGCTATACTCTTGAAAGCCAAACTATTTTTGTAATAGAACGATAGAAGTGAATACGGCCGATGGAATTGTGGACAAAAGGCCGACAAGAGGATGCCCTCAGGGGTCAATTCTAGGGCCGATCTTCTGGGAATTAACCTTCTAGCCATTTCTGGAGATGCTTAATGAACTGCAAGAGTTAGAACGGGTGGTAGGATTTGCGGACGACCTGGCGGTGGTAATAAAAGGAAACAGCAGATTGGAGATAGAAAGGAAATCTAACGTAGTCACAAGAGAAATGGCGTCATGGTGCAGTAATAATAAATTAACAGTCCCAGCAGAGAAAAAATTGTACTATTTAAAGAAAAACCTAAACTTAACAGAGGACCCATATTCAAAATCACTAATAAATCAATTAAGAGAGCACAGACTTTTAAATATTTAAGACTAACATGGCGAAAGGTTCAACTTCAGAGAACACACCGAACTGACATTAAGCTAAGCAATCAAAATAGCACATAAACTAGTAAGCATTGTGACAAAAGAACTAAGAATACCGATCAAAATTGTTAAGCTGTACCATGACGTCAAGATAAGATCTTTAGTCGGATACGCCGCCAGTGTCTGGAGCCACCGGATAGACGATGTTAGACAGTCAAACAATAAACCGCGCTCAAAGGCAGCTTCTGATAAGACTCGCAGGAGTATACAGAACGACGCCGGTGGAGGCACTTCAGGTGGCTACTGCATCCCTGCCATTTCACCTACAAGTCAAAAAGCTAGGATAAAAAAATAGCGAAAGAGTCACTAGGATAGGATCCTATTGACAACGAGCAGGATATGCAGACTAACCAATACATGGAAGCATTTATAGCAAGAATGCCCGATAGCTAGAAGATTATATAGTATAATACCGGACGTGGCTGGCAGGATGGAGTTTGATGTAGAGATTACGGGAGAATTTCTACACTTGCTTACGGGACATGGCCCATTCAGGCAGAAACTAAAGGGCATGATTATAGTCGAGTATAACCTGTGTCGCGCGTGTGGGTCGGTCTCTACCCAGGATCACGTAATACTAAGATGCGAAGAAACAGAAAACCTGGTTGGAACAAAGAATTCTCCTGGAGGATATGGAAATCGCAGAAGTTCTGAGAACACCAGAACTGCCGAACACCAGAACTACAGGAGATAACCCAAAAAGTAACAGAGTATCACAGAAGGAAATTTATATACGGGGGCTACCGAAACCGGCGAAGACCAATAGAAAACAGGTTAGGGAGCCGATACTGCATGGAGGGAAATGTAACGCGGACCTCGCATGCGAGGCGTGTGCTCGGCCGGTTCGATGAGCGTGAACTTCGCTATCAGCAGGCGGGATAGAACAATTAGGGAACTAGAACAATCCGAAACTGAATAACATAACCTAAGCAAACTAAAAATAAACCACTAACTAAACTCCATCAAAAATCGAAAAGCAAACTAAACCAACAATAGTGCATAAAATCAAGCTAAATAAAATCAAGATCAGTGAATATGAGTAAATGTGAGTTAATGTGTGCCGCTGGAAACCAGTGGTGTCATGGTGGGTGCCTTGCTGCAGGAACCCGGCAGCAAGAAACGCTCAAGTCGTAGTGTGGGTGTGTGAGAGTGGTGACGGGAGGCCAAATAAAATAGAAGATAAAAACAACAAACCGAAAAAATAAAATTAAAAACAGAAACTAAATGTGAGTGACATGGAATCCGGGACACAAGCATTCTTAAATATAGTAGTCATTAAAAGTGTTCTGTGTGTGTTGTAAATGTGATTTGAGGAACACGACTAACTACGTGAGAAAAGGAGGAAGGGAACCAGGAATGGAAACACAGAACAGACCAGCAAAAACTTTGTGAGTAAATTCCAGTAATACTTACGTTACAGTCCTGCTTATTTTCCCACCCCCTTTTTTCTTATCGTTTCAGAAAAGGATGAAGCCATCTTGAGTCGACGTCTATGATGTAGTGTCCTTGTGTGTGTGTGTTGTTCTATATGTTAAGTGTTTTTTGTATAAAATAGCAAATAACGATAATGGTAGGGCATCCTCCCCAAGAAAAGTTCCAAAATTAGGAACAAAGACCAGGGGAACATTCTGGATGCCTGGTCCAAAGTTCGTCCCGCATCACCCGAAGTCAAACTGAGGGAACAAAGGAGCTTCTCGGACTGTCGGAACACCGGCAATCCTAGAATATCTAGGGATTGTCTGTCCCAAAATGGGAAGAGCGAACAACTGCGCCCTTGAAAGTGCACAACCCATTTTATGCAAAGAATGCATAGAGACAGGGGTGAAAGGTGGGTCCCCAAAATATATAAAAAAAAGAACCCTCCCAACTTTGCACCACAACAAACTGAAAATCTTGTCGGAATTCCTGTGGGTATTAGTATTCAGAATTCATTTATTTACACTCGGAAAATGAGCTGAACGTACTTCAGAACTCTGAGATATGAAATTTAACGAATATGTTGATTTTTTTCTTTTCAAAATTTAACTAGAGCCTACTCGAAAGTCGAAAGTAACACTCGCATTGAATTGGCCATGTGCGTTTGTTTCTTCCATATTTGTATATATCAATAATGAAAATATTTCTTTATTTAACAAACTCCCAATACAGTTACACGCCCTCGTGGTCTAGGTGGTAACGTTGCAGACTTCGGATCGGCAATGGATAGGTATACGTACGTCGGTCTGAACCGCGCTCCCGACCTCCCTGACAGATTTTCCAGTGTTTCCCTAATTTTCACCAGGCGAACGGCGGGATGGTATCTGAAGCATGGTCATGTCATTTCCTTCCTCATTCTTTCCTATCTCGGCATGAGCCAAAGATGTCTAAAAGCCATAAATTATTATAAATTCAAATTCCGAATACAACTTTCATGGTATATTATACAGCATGTAAACAACAACAAAGTGAAGAATATTGCAAGAAATTGGTCCTAGCAATATTTATAGTATTATTTGCCTAGTATGATCAAAGGAAACCGGCGAAAACCTCAATCAGAGATTCCGCCAGGATTTTCAATTTGGGGGGTCTAAAGTCAAAATCGGGAGGGTGTCAGTGGAGTTTTGCAAGGTTTCAATGGATTTTGACAGCAAAATTTTAAAGTTGGGGGTGTTGTTCAGAATTTGGGGGCATCTCCTCAGGGAGGGTCTGGGGGAATCACTGACCTAAATCATGATGAGCGGCCGCTGGTGAGACCCCACGATTTTCCGAATGTTAAGTCAACGCTCTACCAGTAATGGCCAGTGGCGGCATAAGGCAATCTGTGGCCCGGGGCAAGTGAACTTAATTGAGGTCCGTTCGCGAACACAATCGTGAGCGCACACTGCTACTGTTCGGCAGAATATCTTATTCTCCGTATTCCCAACCACGCGGGAAATCTGGGGCCCCACACGGGTTCACTAGCCGAGATAGATATCTTCTCGCTCCCTAGCCTTAACATATACATAAGAAAGGTTATCAGATTGTATAGAGTGATCAGAGAATCCGCCAGGATTTTCAGTTTGGGGAGTGTAAAGTCAAAATTGGGAGGGTGTAAGTGGAATTTTTCACTGTTTCTATCAATTTTATGATTGTGCAAAATAAAGTTTGGGGGTGCTCTCGAGAATTTGGGAGATGACACCACCACTGGGGGCAGCTGTCGCTGAGAATCATGCTTATCAGCCTTTACAGTGAAGCGCACAAGTAAGAGTCCTGAAACAGCATAGCTATTGCCTTACCAACAAACATCGCTGCTCTCCATTAAATAATCTAACAAGCTATTATTTACTTGTGTCGGCGACTGGCAGGGGCTCTTCGGCAGGTGGGGTTTGGGGCGAGACACCGCTATAGTCCGGTGGTTAAGAACCAAA
>JAGDQP010035906.1:1845-19331 GCA_022664845.1 Lepisma saccharinum | reverse complement strand
ATAGACCTTTCCAGAACAAGGTTCTGTCATGCTAAAAACAATCAGTATTGGTGCACCGGTTTTCCTTGATGTGAGTGTTTTAATTTATCGCAAGTACACGTATTTTAGTAACGTGACATAACGTAAGAATTGTATGTTAGTAATCGCTGTAATTGTTTTTACATTTTTGTATAAATAGAATTTTTCATTATTTTTACTTTATGCTATGCCAGTGTGCCTGCCCGTTCCTGCGGGGTCAAAAATATTTTGTAAATATCCCACGGAATATGCCCACCAACTCAAGACGCTGGGTCCGTACATCATCTACAATATTGATATTGACGTATAAAGTAGACGGGAATAGTTTGGTAAGTTTAAATTGCCTTAAGTAGGAATGCAAAACCCCTTCACGGTCCATTCATGGTAAATAGATTGGCAACACTGACTATTAGGATGTTCGAGGGGTGTTGAACCTCACAGTCGTGTTTGAAGGGTATCGAAGAGTATTCATGCTAATTTTTTAGGGATGCGTTGAACTGTTTAAGAGTCTTTGCAAAACAAGCAACAATAAATCAATCACTTATTTATGTAGCATGTTCTAGCCAATGCAATGGGCTCCTCTTATCCTCACTTGGGAGTAGGACATTACTAAACCACAGTGTCACCTACCTTTACTTCGAAAATTCGACAGTGCGATATTCAAAAAATTGCCGAGACACAAGATCCTAAGTAGATATATATATTTTTTTAATTAAGTAATACATTTTGCTGCTTCTTCTTGCTGGTATTTGTATTAATTTGTAGTTTTTCCACTCAAAAGGAGTACTATTTTCCACTCAGAAGGAACCCGTCACTATTTTCTTAATACACGATAAAATATAAAATTGTGAATTTCAAGCGCGAAAGTTTCGATTTTAAATGCGAAAGACACAGGACTGTACTATCTATCTATAAACTCTTACATCATCTGCCTGCATCAGTGTTGAAGAATTTGTCATTTTACGACGTTAGACAGATTAAATTATTAATGAACAGAACAAATGATGGAAAATTTAAATGAGACCCTTGGGAGATACCCGAAGTAGCTCACTAAGGACATGATTGTTTGCCATGTAGAACAACAGACTGTTGTATAGGTTGTTCAACTGTCTTACGTACGGTGAATAATTTTTAAAAAATGGATTTGAAAAAAAAAATCATAGAGCTACACATTTCACTTGGAATCTCAAAGTGTAGAGACTGAATGGGCTAATACGATATATGTATATATATACGAGCGTATAAAGTCCTAGTTCTGTTTATTTTGTCCGCACTTATAAGGGAGCAAGAGAAACACTTGCAAGAAGAATAGGCGAAAGTAATAGTTCGTTATAGTTAGAAGGGGACAGAACCAGATTATCAGGCTAGTAGAAAAGTATGTTTTTTATCCTCTTCTTATACTAAGACCGAAAATTTTAGTTTGCATTTCAAGAAATATCACTACCGAACTCAGCTTGTAAAATTTTCTTCTACTTTTTAGTCAAGAATTACCTGGTTTCATAGAAAGACATTTCTGTGAACCCAGAAAGTTAACAGTAACTCTAAAATTATAAGAAATGTTCTTAGAATATATTAGCCAAAATAAGTTAACCGCCATCACTGGATCTTGCCCTGAGACCTTCGGGTAATAAAATATGTCACCGGGAAAAAAAAGCACCATTACAGCCCGACTGAAAATCATGTAAATAAGTTCTAAGGCTCTTGACAAATATACACTAAAATCTAAAAAAAATAAAAAAGCAATATAAGTTATAAACAAAAGGCGAAAATGCAATAATAATTGAGCATGTATCCGAGAATAGACAAATGTTTTCTTGAATCATGCTTCAATACATCTGCAGCATTCCATACATACGTAGATAACCTTCATGTTATGGGGCACAATACAAAATTGTCATATTCCATTTCTCAGAATTGAAAGAAAAACTCAGTCTTTTTTGTTTGTTTGTTTGTTTGTTTAAAGAAACCCAAGATGAACTAGTTGAGAAAATATAGTAGATATTCGATAAAAGACATAGAAGTAGGTTTAGGTAAAATTATAAACTGAAATGGGCTAAATAAAATTGTCCCTAAGCAGGTTTAAATTCTCAAAATAAACTTTAATCAAGTTCTTTTTATATTATCTCTAACATTTGTCTAACATCCGGGCTTTAACTGATTATCATGGGGTTGGAGATATAAATCTTGTAACAATGAATTAAAATATGACGTAACTGATGTAGCAAACAAGGACAAGTGAAAAAGGAGACTTGAATTAATCAAACGTTAATGCATAGTTGTTTTTATTTTGCTTAAATGCTTTTGTCCTGTGAAAGCAAATGTAAAACCACAGCATTTTCAAGAACAGAAAGAAAGTGAATAATGAATGTAAATAAAGAACGGGAAATAGAAGAGCGTTCGAGGGGGAAAAGGTTAATGGTGACGATCTGTGTAGGAGGCAGATTTTAAGTAAAAGTCTATTTCTTGTTGCTTTTAACACTTAAAGAGAACGCAGAAAAGGATAACTTTAAAATCACAAGACTTTCGCCGGAGTTCTTTCGTCATTAATGTCAACTTTGCTTTCATTTATTCTCTTGTATTTTTTGTGTTGTCTGCTTCTCTTTTTAAGAACTACGTGTGCTTCCATCTATTTCCAGAAGTACAATAATTTCCAGAAGTCAGGAGAAAGTTGAAAGTTATTTTAATATGAGGCGGAGACAGTTCTAAACACTACTGTTAAAAGTTACTTCATGATCTTTGTATATAGTATTTTTAAAATCAAAAACGTGTCTGAACTTTTGCTTGGTTTCTAGAAGCTATTGTTCTATTTTTAATGAATGTCAATGATGTTAATATCATATATTAACTTCAACAACTTAAAAAAATAAAACATGAGAAGTAAGTTAATACAAATTAAGGAATTCCAGTGACCGACGGCCTCGCAATCAACTTTGTTTATGCACACCTAGAGGACGGAACACCGTCTATATTGTCGCATTTAATGATTAAAAAATGTGATGATGTAATATAGTGGTATTATATATCTATAAAAAAGTGCAACAATAAAAAAATAATGGATAAAGGTGAAGTAAGCTTGTATTATAAAAACGATGACATTTCGCTTTATTTAGTGTTACGTAACTGAAAACATGTTTCAAAAACTATCTTAATAAAAAAAAACTTGTATAACCATATTAGTGCCTTGCTCACTAAGATAAAATTTATTACTCGTGTTTTTAAAAAATGAAGCAACTGATAACTTTTTCACCAGAACTAGTAAAAACTGTTCTTTTTACGAGTATAAGACTATTATGCTATATTAAGTAAATGGACACTCAGAGGTGATTAAGAGGTAAATATATACAAGATTCTGGGTAGTCTGGAAGCTCAAACGATTCTACACGTATTGAAAAACGTCTTGGTGCTCGACAATGGGATCGTTTCTGTAAGTTTTTCTTTTAATTTTGAAAAGGCAATTTTGCCGTTTTATTTTTTTGTATCATTAATTTTGTATCTCTGCAATTTTCAAACATTTTAAACTAAAAAGTGTCTCAATTAAGGTTAGCTTCCACGTAAACCTGCATTACCTGAGTGTTGTTCCCTATACATGCACACAATACTAAAATCTCCTTCTCTAAACTTGTTTAAACAATACAGGCATATACAACCAAATTAAATAAAATTTTCATTAAGGTTTATGAATACCCTAAAACCGTAATATTAATCAAATTACAAAACAGACAACAAATTTGTGTTATAATATCAGGCCTTCTCAGTAAACGGCCAGCGGACCATATTCAGCACGCGTGGATCTTTCTGTTGATTTCCCATCAAAACAATCACATGTGAGAAAATCATTAACTGTCATCATTAAAATATTGAATAAAATTATAGTTTTTTTTCTTCTAATTTTCCCGCTTTATTTAGGAGGGTATTCGTGGTCTCTGTCGTAGCCACGGGCGCGTTGTTAGTTCCGCTAGGTGCCAATACCGTCGCTACGCAAAGTTTTGACGATGTTTCATAATATACTTTAGTTTTCTTGTTTTCTGAACAAATGATTATTTCTAATTAATTTTAATTCTTGGCCGCCATAAACTTCATATAACAGCGACATAAATGCAGTAGTGGGCTTACTTACTTACGCTATGGCTTACGGAACTCACAGATTCATGGCCGTAGTAACAAACGTTTGCCGCAGGATTCTATCTAGATTATTCTTCCCGCACTTCATATAAAGTTATGACTTTTCAAAAACATCGTAAAGGTGATGAACAAAAGTCTTTCATTATATGAAGGAAAATTTTCCTCGTGTAAGCGATGCTAAAATCAAGGAAGGGATTTTTGTTGGCCCCCAAATAAGAAATTTTGTCCGAGATGAAAAAATTGATGACCTGTTAAACCGAGTTGAAATAAAAGTATGGATGTCATTCAAACGCGTAACTCAATATTTTTTTAGGAAATTATAAAGCGCTAAACTACTGTGATATTGTGTGCGAATTCTTAAAGGCATTCCAATATATGGGGTGTAATATCTCCTCAAAGTTCATTTTCTGAACTCCCACCTGGATTTCTTTCACGAAAACCTGGGTGCGGTCAGTGTTGAACACGATGAGCGTTGTCACCAAGACATCTTCCATGGAAAACAGGTACCAAGATAAATGAAGTTCAAAACTGCCTTCAGATCACTGTTGGACGTTCAAGAGAGATGTTTCAGATGTCAAACAACGAAGGAAATCAACAACTAAAACATTTTAGGTAATCTGAAGTAATTTACATTTTTATTTACCATTTCTTTGAGTTTCTCATTTCTAATTCTCCAGAGAGCTATGAATGTATTATTGAATGTTGTAAGTCCAGAGTTTCATGTGTGTGCTAATGTAAGGAAGGCAAATCGTATTTTACCTTATTCAACAGGTCTGAAAACAATATGATACACGATAAAATGAACAGTGCACACAGCATAACCTACATGCAAATATATTAATTTCTCTAGAAAGAATAATGTGATTGCTATGAAACTTGCAAGGATTTTTGAGTATAAATCAGGGTTTTATTTGATGTAATTTTTGTGGTTCTATTGCTAAAGGGACAAGGCCAGGGGATGCCAGAGGATGACAAAAGGGAAATTTTGAGGGAATTCCCCATAAATCCCTCTGTCACGCAAAAACTGTTGGTGGTTTAGGAAAACTGATTACATTTTCGAAATCAACATGAAAAGTTCCTTCATAGATTATGCGTTTTTTTCTCATCTATAATTTGTTTTCTCTCTTGTGCCAGAAAAAGTTTTATTTTGTTCCCCAGGGATATGATTGACTTACTATAACTTGGAGTAGTATATGGAAGCAGAAAATGGTTGATTAGGAGTCCAAAATTCATACGGCATTCTCCTTTATCCGAACTCCACCACTATCATTGCATTAGTCTGTCTAATGTACTTTATGCTTTTAAGTGAATTTCCATAACACTTTTATCATACACTATATAAATGAAAATAAGTTTCTAAGTCCTGTTATTTTTTGTCATTTTCCTATCGTTTAAGTGGATTCAATGTACAAATGTTATAGTAGAACCTGATTTTGTTCCATAAGCCAAGTGTTTTTCTGAAATTTAACCTTTATAGATTATTATTTAGTTTGTGTCCAGATTATTGCTTCTTAGTGTTAAGTAAACTCAGTTTTAGAAATTAATACACACTACCGGTGATAGAAGTGAATGTAAAGATACCTAGAAAGTTTGAACAAAACCAGTTTCACGGGTTTATAAAGGATACATGTGATTTAATAATAGATTCAGAAGCAGTTGGATGATAGAGAAAGGTACCCATGAGGCTTAATTATCATTCGGAATATGTGTTCGATAAAACTGCTATGTTTCCAAATATATATTAATTAATTTAATGTCAGATTTAGCGAGGCACTTCGTTGCCTCCATTCATATCTATTGGCTTTTTGATATTCTCCTTTTTTCGTGATACCCCGCTCCCTTTCTTAGCCTCTAGAACTCGCTGATGTAGCAGAATGTAATCAGTTCAAGAATTCCGTCTACTCGACAAAGAGGACTTTAGAGAGCCAAGAGACGAAGAAGCACGGTTCAGTGGAGAAGCTGAATTAGAAAGCTGATGCAAAAAGTATTTTTTTTTCTACTTTTTGAAAGATAGAAGTTGTTAATTTTCGTATTTGGTAAAAAAAGGTAATTTCAAGAATACCAAGAGCAATGAAAATTTAGTTCCAAATTTTAACTTGACCCTTTTCACATTTTGAGCTGTAACAGTTTGCCTTACTTATTACCAATTTATTTCCCACTTTGTAACAAAATTAAAATATTGGCATATTACTACCATGAACAGGTTATCTCAGATTTGGTTATTGTGTGTGGTAACGAACTACCGTCATTCTCTAAATATTTTGTTTTTAATAACGATTTGTACTGTCGCACAATGGACTGAATGAAATCTTAAAAAGCTGGCCAAAAGTAAAAAAATCGATTTGATTTTTTTAGTTCTTATGTCGAATACTAGAATTTTGAAGTATCGAATTCCGTTGAAACATCTGTCCCTTTGTTATACCTGCGGGAGAGGCAGTCATTTGAAAAGTGCCGTTTGACCGGTTCGTATGTATTAATGTGAACGTGAAAAAGGTATATTTTTTAAAAGCATCATACTTTTGTTAATTGTCAACTTTTTTTTTGTTGAAAATAGATGAAATAGATCAAGGTACGTAGATTTATAATTGATCTAATTAAAGCTGAGAAAAAAGTTGAAATTATGACAAATTATCGTTGAAATCCACAAAAAAAATAAAACAAAATTTTGACAAATGTAGAAAAACAAATATGAGTTTCGCAGAATTCCGTCAATATATTGATTTAACGACACACTCAATTTTATAATCTAATTCAATTCACACACACACACAAAACAAAACAAAACAGCTGCCCACAGGTGCCCTTGTAGTATTTATGTACGTGTTTCCCATTAGATGTCCAGAATTCCAGTTTTTTTAACAATAACGAAAACTGTTCAATTTTAAATTTTTTGTATCTCGACATAAAAGTAGTGCACTGAAACACTGAATGGGAGTAAAAACTACTACATACATTCATCATTAAAATATAATAGTCATAAATAGTAATCACAAACAGTGATTCGAACCTAAGTTAATTAAACATTGACATTATTCGTAATTTGAAATTTTTAACGTTGAGTAATTGATAAAAACAAAAGGGTTAATCATGACTCAACTAGGAATCCAAAATAAATAATGTAAATAAATAAGGTCATACAAAATTATTTAACCCGTGATTTGACGCACGGGGTAACAGTTACCCCAGGTCATTATACCTGTTAATAAGTAAAAACACATTTCGGTCAATTGGTCAAATCTGGAAATTATACCTAACAAAGTGTTTACAATTAAAGGTAAATAGAATATTTTTGTTTTTGTTCAAATAAGTGATATCTTCAACTTTAGTTTATTATATGATTTAAATTATGATTTAAATAAGTCAATTTTGAATTTTTACTTCATAATCGTTATCAGTGACCTCAAAAACATAATGAAACTAATTTTCAACCTATTTCGAGAATTTTGAAAAAAAATGCCCGCCATTTTGAATTTTTGAATCTTGACTTTATAATCGTTATCAGCGACCTCGAAAACCTATATGTACATAATAGCATGCAAATTGAACAATGTTTTCATATTTTGACCAGCTTTGGGGAATATCAGCCCACTGTGTGTTGGTGTTTTAGTAAAGTAGCCTATTGGTTTAAAGTGAATAATAAAAGAGTTAAAACGTTCTTGAAAATTCCATAGACATTTTTCTATGAGTATATAAATTGCATTACATTTGAAGGAGAATGGTGGAATGCATCACCATTGATTCAGTGGGTCAAACCTAGTATTGCTTTTCTTTCACGACAATGTGTTTAGTGAAAAAGTTTCCATTAGTTAGTCAAAGAGGATACTGATGTGGCTAGTGTAATTCCCTTGAAGTAACTGAGAACTAACTATTGAAAGTATACGGTAAGTGTACCTACTTAAAAGTATGCATATGCATAACTTAATATCTATTAGATTCTGAAGTGATTCAGAATCAAAGAAGGTTGTATACTGCCTGCCAAAAGTGTGCAGAATAGTTATCAAATACAGAATGCATCACTCGCAGGAGGCTCTGGGTTACCGTTTTGTACAGACAGGTAGGCAAACGTAATTCTGGCAGTGTAAACCTTGCAAGATGTCCACCGTATCGCATTAGAGCAACTGGGAATCTAGATCTCCATGTTTCCGAACTTCTCAATGAACTAGTTGTGGGTGGTGTCGTCAATTGCAGCTGTGATGTTATATTTTATTTGTCGTTTAGTGCGTGGTTTCTTTGTGTAGACCTTTCCCTTCAACATGCTCTATAAAGTGAAGTTTGAGAAACTGAGATCTGGAAATCTTAGTGACCATAGTCCTTTAGAATTAATTCGAGATTCTAATGAGATGGTGACGCTTGCCATATTTTTTTAAAAAATGTTAGGCAGATCGCCCTGTCTTACTGAAAATAACCAAATTGTGTTCCAATAATGTTGAAATTTACGTGCGAACTGAGAGAGTAGAGCGCCCACCAAATGAAAGAGAACGTCAGTGCTGCAATTGGCATCATCGTATACGCTCAACACATTGAAACGTATTATACTTTAAGATGGAGCGCTGAGTTGCCAGGTGCATACATGAACAGGAGACCTCTTTCTTAAGCATTTGTAATGTGATACTACGTTGGGTATCGCTCAAGGTATGTACTGCCACAGTTGCGTTTGCCTACTTCGTATGTTATTTCTGTAGTAAACGATAACTCGGAGCTTCCTGCGAGTGAAGCCCTGTACATTTGGGACTGCCTGATAGATGAATAGCAGCTCAAATAAATTGGTGTAATAACCCAAGCTTTATACGAGTCCATTACGATATCATTGCCTCTTTCAATTGTTAATGCTAAGGGCGAGCTGTAGTTGGACCCAAAACGATTGAGGTAAGGTTATTGTGTGTAGACAGGATATGTATTTCACTTCACTATCAGGTTCTTCAAACCATGCTCATAGTATTTCAGCATGATGGGACATGGTATTATCTTGGAACTAGCCACTACCATAAAATTATGTAAAGTACATGAGAATCATAGATGCAAAGGTTCACGGCCTCCTCGTCGGCCCGTATATGCGTTAACTATGGTTCAGCCATTGATTGCTGAGAGAGCACACTGACCCATCTAGCCAAAGGTCTGATACCAGGACAAACTATCCAGTATGAAGGTGAATCAAAGAGGGCCGAGAACCTCTTGTAATATACCAGCTTCTCCACGAGGGTAGGTAGACTCAAAAGCAAACAAGGGGGCCGACGCGCCCTGTTGCCAAAAGGGAGCTTACCCAAACTTCACATAACGTGGTCAAACCTACCTGGGAGACAAGCCTACATTATCCCACAGAAGAGGGCATATAACGAAAGAAAACCGCTATCGGACCTGAAGGCAGGGAGGGTACCTACCCATCAGCACCCTGCTTCAGCCTAAAACCATAAAAGACAGAACACACACTAGTCCAGTACCACGAAGCATGCATGGAAGAAGCCCGAAAGAAGTGCGAAAACGCAGAAAGTTGGCAAAAAAGAAGAAGGCTGAAACACAAATTAGGAAGGGGCGCAGGCGAGAACATCCCGCAGGAAAGCAGAACACAAAACGCTATTTTAGTGACCTAACGCAACTAGACCCCTGAAATAGTACAAGGCTCAACACAACCGCGCACTAGTTAACATTTATCACGAAATTTAGATGAACTTAGCTGATTGAACTATTCCCTAATGTTTTGCTGAAGCATCTGATCAAGATATCAAACTTTAACTTCATTTGAAATTACTTTCTCTCATACACATGAAATAACACTTCGCGGACTGAAATGGCGAAAGGTTAGGAACCTTACAGCAAAACCACAGTGATGGTAAACTACCTACTTCTTAATAAAACTCTTGATACAAGGAATATCTGGTAAAATGCAATTTATTTTTCTTAAGAATATCGAAACGAGTTTTAAAGATGCTGTTAATTTCACATAACAAAATGTAAATTAATTATTTACAGAAAAGCTCTGCCTAAGAACAGAGACAAGATTTCACACACTTATTTTTTTTTTTAAAAAAAAGAGTGACTTTTACTTTCCAAATGTGGTAGACATTCTACACTTTAGCTCAGTTAAACAAAATATCCACAATTATCGAAGCATAACATTTCTTTCTACGGAAAAAGATTTAATTTTAAAAAATATCTACTGGCCAGAAATTTACTTTCATATTCCAAAATAGTTGTCAAACATTTCGTATGTAATTTCCATTTTTGAACTTAAGATAATATAACATGAATTTCATGGGCAATAACAGCACTATGGCTTACGCCCGTCCAGATTTTTTGAACTTAACACTACCTAACCTCCGTCCTGATAATTCAAACATGATATAGTTGGGGTAGGCATAAATGTACAGGACAAATTTCCATGAGCGAACTGGCTTACGGTTTGCGAACGCAACGAAGAGGCTTTAAACTTTTCTGGTTACCAAAATAAGATATAGTGAATCGTTAAATCTTGCGTTTAGCAAAACGGACATATTGTATTGATATCGTGCAATTTAAAATACCAGTTCCGGAAAGAGCAAACAATATGCTGAGTGCAAAAGAACGTGCATTTGGAAGGTAGCATCAACTATAGTGCAAGGTAAAATATTCAACGGATACGTACCAAATTTTACATGCAGAAATATCGCTATCTAAACGTAGGTGAAACAGACCTGCGTTTCTGAGAGAGAAAGAGGAATTTTAAAACATTAACCATATGTACCTGATAGTAAAAAGACCCACGACTCCTTCCAAATTAAGCGGGCATTACCACTTCACACATACTTTCACTAAAATCACTAACATGCACAAAACCACTTTTACACTGAAGAAATAGGGCTTAGAACCACAACTGATATATTTTTTATTTTTATTTAAGAAAAACCACTGTACACCACATATATCACTAAAATCACACCACACACTGATGAACCATACAAATACATTTCGATGCATACTTCCCATGGCATCCATTATGGACGATGAGAAACGCCAACTGTAGAATTCAGTACTAAGCTTCTATTATGAAAGATTTGAAGAATATAGCTTATCAAAATTGATAACATTCATCAGTCGAGGCTGCTTTATGTATTAATAAACCTTTAGATATAGTGCTGTATTATAAACTTGCATTAAATATAATTTTCGGAGGCAGCATATTTTTGTGCAGCTTTTCCTACTCGACGGCCATAGTTGAAGTACTGACTGGCTTCAGCCAATTAGCGAAGGGGTCGAATCAGACAACAAGGAGCGGAAGGAGATGTGGCTTAGCCAACTAAAATATCAACGTAATAAAAAAAACAATCATCTTTTAATTTGTTTTTGAAGATTTTAAACGAAAGAAAAATTGTTGAAGAAATAAGGCAATAAAATATAATATGAAATATTCAGTAATAAAATGAAAAAAACAATAAAAACAAAATCCCGCCAATACAACAATGAAAGAGAAGTTCTGAATGGCTCGGCTTCATTGTCATCTGGACTTTGAAGAAAGCCGAAGACAAATATCGCCGACAAAGCACGAGCAAAAAAAAGACACGCAAAAAGGGGGAGAGGGTAAGATATGTTGCGACCAACCGACACTGGGTCGTTACATTCTGTAGATTTCTGCAGAACTTTCGATCTAGATCAACTATTGCAGTAAAAGGTGAGAAACGTGATTCGTCTGCTACCCGATCGTCCTCAGTTTCACGTTGATCACTTGTGTCCACTCTTTCCGAGTTTCCTATTCTCAAGGCGTCAGTAAAGCTCGCTCGATGGTTGTTAATGCCCATCTGATGCAGTTTACGCTGAACACTTCGCTCAGATGTATATCGGTGCATACCAGTATTGAAGTTATGGTTATTTCAACGACACATGTTCGTCGTTTTTGACAATAAACCGAGATAGAGCCCTACTGTTTCTGTTATTAATGAAATTGCTATATATTTTACATTTTATAAACTTATAAGGCGTCTATTATCCAAGTCCGTTACAAGATAGGTATGTTCTCCCTTGACCAAGCATTTTTCGAGGATAGTTGTGGGAACGGTGGATTGTCAGGGCATTTTATGTGTACCGCCCCGGCTTGCGCCTGGTAAGACTGATGATCCTTCGGATATCATGGGCCACCGGTAGCAGCACTCGAACCGTGCCTGCCTAGTATTGGTAGTATTGATAACAAATCCTCGACTATAGCCATTAGACCACAGAGGATGGGTATATCCTTGAATATCGTTTCATAACTAGTGTGAGTTATTTTTCATATTGTGCAGAAAACACACAAACATAGTTTTCACTGACACATTAATTTATTGTCCAATAGTTCAGTGAAGCTCATTCTCCCGGAGCTCACAAATGAAGGTTCATGTGAAGTCACTAATGTCAATACGCCTGCTCATGTTGCAACAAACACAACGTGACAAGAACTAATTACACAGTTGTGTTGAACCACTGGAACCCTCCAATGGCCTTGTATTGCAGGGCAAGGATTTTTCCCAGGCTACGTAACCGATAAATTCAATACCTTCGTGGCGACCCATCGTTTATAGCTATCAGGATTAAAAGTTTTACTAAACGACCTATACATCGTCAGTTAAATCTGTAAATTCCGACATTCTAAAATGTTGTACCGCCCATATGCTTACAACGAAAATTAATTTATTTCTGCAGTCAAGTGTTTTCCACCTAAGTTAATTTTCACTTATGTTTTGTAGGAATACACAAAAGTGACAAACATAATACTTTGTAAACGAAAGTTGCGATGTGTATATGCAACTTGAGAAGAACCAAAGTTAGTGATGAAGTGTTCTGCATTGATTTCAAATGTTACTTGTATTGAATTGCAGTAGTTGCCTAATGACCTTAGATAAAAAGTATTAATTAAACAAATATTACAAATGTCCTTTTTTTTTGTTTAGTATCTTAATGTCGAACTTGGCAACTTCCATAAACTAGAGTGTGATTTATAGCCTGGAACGAGGAATTGCAAATGCATTATAATTGTGTTCCTACTGTAGATTACACATAGATTACTGCATGTGTAATCTCACTTGATTCTTAGCCTCCCAGGTGATATTTAGAATCTGTTCACTATATGGGTTCAAATATTGCATTCACTTGTCTCTGGTGTGGATGGCTTCTTCATCCCAGATAATCTAACCTAACAAATAAGTAAAAGTTTTTGCACATTTGATTAGCTCCTCGACTGAATAATTGCGTATATTATGTATATTAACAATATTTAAAATTAGGAACATCTGGTTTTACATTGTAATACGTTCGTATTTAGTTACCCTGATAATAGGTTTAACCATAGATGTAACTTAGAATTTTTAAGTACATCAGAATTGTTTGATTTATTAACATCCTTAATGAGCTTATGACTACCTAAGGACGGGATATATAGCTTTCCTTAAAGTAACTCCTAACCTGTCCGTTCAATGGATCCCCTTCGGGTTTGAAGCCGAGGCCATGCAGACAGAAAGCGACTGCGCTAACCATCACGTTCAGTAACCACGGAATCTTACATAAGTATTGTATGCCTTTTTGATCTACATGTTTAATATGTTCTAACTATCACTTGCATTATTAAAATCTTCAGCAATTCCTTTTAAAAGACGAAACGTTTCAGACAACGTAACACGGTGAAGCGGACATGATTATGCAACTTAGGACCGAAATCATGATTCCTTTCTTTTAAGTCGCTTGCCATAACCTTTGACGTTCGAGAGGATGGATGATTGAATCTTTAACTTCCAAATTGCAGAACACCAGAAACAAACTCGGCTGTGATTTTTTTTATCTTCCGAATGAGAGAGTTCTGCTTGAAACCAAAGTCTTAAAATAGCATCGGCTCTGTCTATATCCTTGTTTGGGAAGTAAAAAGAAAGTTAGATAGGTAGACTCTGCTCTACCTCCCTCCTTGTAAAACTATCGATATTTTCTTCCTACGTAAGGAATCTTAGCAATGAATAAGTCTTTGTGTCAAAACTTCCTTCAATCCTTGAGATACAGATTGAATTATTTACGACCAGTAGAGGAGTTATTTCTGTGACCAGATGGTCGCGTAAGTAGATCTGAAGTGCTTCTGTCTGTTGAATTTTTAATTAATATCCTCATTGCATATTTTTATCTCTGGATGGATTCTAGTTTAGAAAGTTATGTAATCCTACCCTTTGGTTGTTCATTTAAACCTTGAATTCTTTAATACAAAAAATCAGTCTAGAATTTGGAAATTTGAATTATACTTCGACGACAGTTTTAGATACCATCTTCTTTCAGTGGGCTGACGACATTATTTGCTGTAATTCGTTGTCAGTGTTTGCATAGGAATAATTCTTAAGTCATACGCAACATATATATAATATAATACAGTCAATATTCCATTTGCTGTATATTTCTGAGGCTTTTAACTAAAAATATCCATTTTTACGATAACCATTATAGTTTTAAGAACTTATTTAAAAGGTCCAATGATATTTTGATTTGACTACACATTTTAAGACAAATGTTTCTATCTAATATCGAATCCGCTATTTCTTGATAAATTCATCGAACACATTGACTACGTGTCGTGATTATAACATTCACAACCTTTAACGAGTAATCGTTGTACTATGTTATTAATAATTTCAGGCTTTCGAAGAATGAAATTTCACCACCGTGTTTTAATGCTATAGAAATAACTGTAAGAAAAATTAATCGCTTATCATATAATGTTAAGTATTGTACTTGACGTTTAAAATTTACTTACATCCAGTTTCTCCAGTACTCAACTGTGCATCTAAATTGATATACAAGATGTTGCAACAATGATAGTGGTAAATTTAAGGGCAGATTTCCCACACCAATACAAGAAAAATAGACATTCGAAAACATTTCAAAATCTACAAGTGTCGGAGCTGCAGGAATCCAAATATAGAGCCGTATCGTCAAAACGTCGGAACATCTATTTGAGAAAAGTGTTTGATTGAGAGCGTGCTGCATAGACGTGAGAACTTTATTTTCAAGGAATTTGTATTGGGTAGTTGGAAAGTTTAGAATTTTCTAAGCTACATTGTGTAATTATAAACTTTGCGGAAATCGATGTGTTGTATACTCCTTTGATTGTAATTTGCTAAGTTGACATGCACCATTATTTGTTGGTATTAACATCATTTGCGAGGATACCGCTCCATATTCAGGTGTCTGTAGCTTCGAAAGTACAAATGCTTCGATTATTTAAACGAACTCACCTTTGTTTGTTTTGTGTGGTGAATTCACCTTTAAATTCATTATCTCATTTTTGCTATACTCTGTATTTGTTCTTCTGTCAAGAAATACTTTTCATAGCATCTTCGAACATATTTTGAATCACAGCTGTTTAGAATACTTTTGAGGAGCCAAAAATCGCGTAAATAATTCTAATAACCTCAAGCCTCTGGTCTGTCGATGGTGCACTGGTTAGCGTGACGAACGTCGGATCTCCATTGGGATGACAAGCGGGTTCGAGCCCTACCGCTAAACATTGTGATGACAGATTTCCCAAACTTTTCTTCACGTTCACTAGGAGAGTGCCGAAATATAAGGTGGCCCACATAAAAGTAGCCCGGCGTGGTATTGCTGGATGTCCGGCGAAATTTTAGTAAATAGTAAGAAAATATGAAAACTGGCTTACCTGCATCTTACATGAAATGCTGAAAGTGGCTCCCGTTAGCGTCGAGACACTTCTGAGCACGTCGCAGCGTATTATGTGGCACCAATTGTAGCTCTGGATGGTGTTGATAATGTTTTGCTGCAGCTCAGCTAGGGTATGTGGGTTGTTTGCCTACACATTCTGCTTTAAGTATACCCAGAGGTAAAAATCACAGGAGGATAAATCCGAAGAAACGAGGGGGCACAATCCCTTGCTTACTGTGCGCTCTTCTGTAAACATGTCATGCACCAACACCAGAGATTCTTTCGAAGTGTGGCATATGGCTCCATCTTGTTGGAAGTAAGTCTTTGTTGTGGTGTAAATTCGTCGTAAAACTGTTGCAAGAAGCCACGATAAACTGCACTAGTCACTGTTGAGTCAAAGAACGCTGGATCCACTACACGCATCCCTGAAACTGCGCACCAAACAATTATTTTTTATTCATGGAGGAGTGTTTCGTTCAGGACATGTGGATTTTCACCATACCAGTACCGCATATTCTGCGCGTTCACGTAACCCAATAAATTGAACTATGCTTCGTTGGATATAAAGTACAGCAGAGGGTCCAAACGTCCGTCCGTAGTCATTCTCAGTAACCACTTACAGTACGCAACTCGTTTTATTTGTGTCTGGCTCCTTCAGTTCCTGGACACATGTTACGCGGTATGGTTTCAGTTTCAATGACTTCATCACACGCTGACACGTTGTTCGTTTCACACCGACCTGCTGGTATAATTTTTCGGGCAGAATTTGTCGTTCTTCTTGTTATCCTCTGCTGAATATAACGGACGACCTCCGGTGTTCGGACAATATTTGGCTTTCATCTACTCACATTCGCGACAGACCCAGTTTGACACAATTTTTTCACCAGTTTCTGAACACTGCGTTTCGCAGGTGGTTTTGTTCCTGGGTACCTGGCAGTGAAGGCCTCTTGTGTGTTCTTAATTGATCCCGTCTCCACATATTCTTCCACTATCACAATTCGCTGCCGCACGGAAAACACCATCTCGACGCGACTTCCTACACAGAACTGCTAAGCAGAGATTTCCAGATAAACAACTGCATATCGGGCGGCACCCACACCAGTGTTAGCACGCCTCGTCTTTACATTTTACACTCCAAAACTTTCATGATATAGTATAACATTGAAATAATAATAATTCACTATTACACGCCGGCCTGCTTTTATGTGGGTCACCTATAGTAGTGCAACTTAGACCCTACTTTCCTCCCAAAAGTGCCCACCGATGGACATCATACCGTAGACTTGTGAGAGACTTAGGCGATATCTGGAATTGCATCCTATCAAATAATCTGAAGCTGTTATATTTTACTTCTCTTACGCTTTAAATCGAAGTCTTAATTATGTTTATTATTGGATTGTCCCCCCGCTCAGTATTCTGAAGTGACTAAAGGAATGTGTATTTCTAATACTCTTTCAGAAGTGTTCTTTGCTCCTTTCCGAGACATTTTTGTACTTTCTATAGTTCAAAAAGAGTTTTCAGCTTATGATTGCGTTATAATTGCTAGTGGGTATAACTAGCTAAGTTATGTCTCTGTAAAATATTAGGATCGTAAATGCAAAACATAACATTCGTGCATATAGCCCAACACATTCAAATTTATACAATGCGAACGGAACTTTTCATGACACGTAGTCAATGTGTTCGATGAATTATTGTGATCGAGAAATAGC
>JAGDQP010035905.1:0-19332 GCA_022664845.1 Lepisma saccharinum | reverse complement strand
TACAAAATATCTCTAAAGACGCCATCTTGGATCCAAAATGGCGGGCGTCATAAATCCATTTTCCAACTGCTTGAGCCAGAGATACGAAATTTGGCATAATGATGTATTATCAAGAGTAGTTTAGGAAAACATAACAACGTTTTAAAAAATTCACCATCTTTGATTCAAAATGGCAGCTGAAATACCATTTTTCACATCGTTCGAGATAGAGAAATGAAATTTGGTATGACAGTGTATCATCACGAGTATGTCACGAAAATATAAGAAAACGTTAAAAATGTGTCCATCTTTTATCCAAAATGCCCGCCTAAGCCCCACTTTATAACGACTGAAGCTAGAGAAACGAAATTTGGTATGAAGGTGTACCATTACGAGTAGGTTAGAATAAATTCGGCTCGTCTCCCCTACTAGGGTACAGTTCCCAGCTGGAGCCTGATTGCGATAAAGAGGTGCGCCCCAGCGAGGCCATCTTGGAATTCTGGGGGCAGCGCCCCAATGAGGCGAAGCGAGTATATACATTACACAAGTGTAAAAAGCTGCGAAATACGAGCAAAAGCACCAGGGGTGCAAACTGTCCAGTCAACTCCTTCAACCTTAAAAAGTGGTGAAATGGAATATGGATGAGCCTAGTTCCTCGCGCCAACTTCCAATACTCCTGCGTGTCCCACCAAGTTTTACTCGTCACAAACGTTAGCACTGCCAGGAGCATGTTATACAGGCAGAATGTGGAAGTTTCCCAATTCGGACCCAGCGCTCTGGAGTATGAGGGAATATCTGCCTCATGTGGCGCAGTGCACTGCAGATTCTGGTTGTGATAAAAAGACGCAGTTCCTCCAAACTCCTCAAGTTCGATGCGCGGCCTGCCGTGGGATTCTTGGCACAGCGACGCAAGCGAATCGAGGGGAGTATCAACACGTACGGCAGTGCATGCAGCCGAGTTCCGCGTGTCACAAAACGTCAGCATGCTATACAGGAACAAGAGTTTATTGCGGAATCAATTATTTTGAGGTTCTGTAAGAGAAAAGATCTTAAAAATTGAAATATGAAATTTCGAAGTATGACGGTATATCATCACTAGTAGATTACAAATTATCTGCAAAGACATCATTTTGAATTCAAAATGGCTGACTTCATAATCCATTTTCCAGAACGTTTGAACTAGGGATACGAAATTTGGCATAAAGGTGTATTAACAAGAGTAGTTTAGGAAAAATTTACATTTTTGAAAAAGTTGTTAACTTGGATCAAAATGGCCGCACAAAAACTTTTTCCACACCATTCGAGCTATAGAAACGAAATTTGGTATGAAGGTGTACCATCACAAGTAGGTAACGGCAATGTAAGAAAACTTTTTAACAATCGCTTTCTTTAATTCAACATAGCCGCCCAAATACCATTTTCCAAACCACTGAAGCTAGAGAAACGAAATTTGGTATGAAGGTGTACCATCACGAAAATGTTTCAATAAATGGATCAAACCACCGCTATGAGCGTGCAGCCCCCGAGGTGATATGGCGCTGTCCCCAGAAAGTCTGATCACAGTAAAGGGGGCGTAGCCCTAAAAATTTGAAGTTGGGGCGCACACGGAATTCTGGGACAGCACACCCAGCGAGGCGAACCCAGTATATATATATACACGTATAAAAAGCTGTGAAATCCGAGCAAAACACCAGATGATGTTCGAGCCTTAGGGTTAGTGGTGGTGGATTTTAGGGCCGCCAGCAGGAAGCAAATTTGATGTCTCATCACAAGTAGGTTACAATAAATATGGCAAAGCTTCCCTATGTTTCAATAAATATCTCATTCCACGGGCGGTGGGTATGGGAAAAAATCTGCAACATGGAAGCACAGTGTCCTGGAGGGTGGTTACGATAAAGGGGCGTAAGTACCCAAAAACTCGAAGTTGGGGGCGCAGCCAGCTAGGGGGGCGAGGACCTAAACGAGGCCGAGCGAGCTAGTATATATATTATACACGTACAAGAAGCTGTGAAATCCGAACAAAAACACCAGAGGTGCAAAAAGTGGAGCCAAGTTCTTTAGCCCTAAAAAGGTGTGAAATGGAAGACGGATGAGCCAAGTTCCTTGGTGACAGCATGTAACAGGAACAAAGGAACTTGGCGCGAGGTGGCAAGGTTCAGGATCCTCAAGCTATAAGGGTGGTGGGGATCCTAAAACCCACTACGTCCACCGCCACCAACCCTAAGGCTGTTGGCAGCTCGCGCCAAGTGCCTTTGTTCCTGTTACATGCTGTCACCAAGGAACTTGGCTCATCCGTCTCCCATTTCACACCTTTTTAGGGCTAAAGAACTTGGCTCCACTTTTTGCACCTTTGGTGTTTTCGTTCGGTTGTAATTATTCCCGTCCTATACTACTAGGCCGAACTAAAAGCCGTCTGGTACACCTTGGTGCTCTGCGGAATGTCTTACCATTAGTTTAAGTTTGAGTTAGTAGACATGATTTTAGGTGTTCGAAACGTCAGTGTGGCAAATTTCTGCATGATTTGAAAAAGAACCGTGATCATGAGTAATGTTTTCTCGTCGTGAAAGTTTAAAGAATTTTATTCAAACGTCCATCAATGCTTTGATTTGTAGCGACAGAAAAGCGAAAAATAGATACCAGAAACGTTCCTCCGGAAATATATATGTTACCGACTAACTTGAAAATAACCTTATTGGTCAAAAGTTGAATTTTGCATTTTTAATTTGTTTCTTCTTCTCATTGAGCATTCCGAAAAGAAAAGAAAAACTTAAAATGATATTTTACAATCCGAAAGTCTTGAATTTGTGGAAGTGGATGCAATGATTTCAGCATTGGTTTGAAAAGCCTCAATGAAGTCGGTCACTTTGGGCATCGATCCGACAACCCTGGAATAAGAAGTGCAAACAATTTCCACTAAGTTATTTTATCAACTGCGATGTAATGTTGATATACTTTCCAGGGGAGCTTGAGAAAAGTAGAGCTTATTACATATAAAATGTATTATTTTTTGCTCTAAAGACATAGTTGAGAAAAAAATAATCTCTTCCATAGTAATTAAAATTTAATAGTAGATATCTGTCCATATTTTACCAAATTAAAGCTTGCAAAAGATATACAAGTGCAAGAAGACAAATAAAAATATCTAAAATTATTTGAAAGATAATAGTTCTGTTGGTAATTCATTCTAATCGATGAAAATGATCCGAAGCGTGAAGATCAAATCTCCTCGTAGTCAAAAATCAGTTTCTTAGCTCACGACAGGGGAATTAGTTGTTTGATTTTCTTCGCAAGTAATTCAAAATAATAATAATAATGTTTGCTATTTACACACAATTAATGAAGTTTTCCTTATGTGGTTATGCACAATTCTCATTTTTAGAAGTATGACAAACAGAAACGAGCGCGCGCGCACATACACACACACACACGCATGTATGCATACATGGTAAGATATAATGGATGACTTATAATATAGTGTATAAGTGAATATGAATTACACCCCCCCAATAACTTTAGACAACCCTCTTCGACTACATTCCTGGCGTACTCCCTGCTCCGCATATATATTTTTAACTAGCGCGTAAGAAAATAATCTGTCGGAAAGAATGTAAGCTGACGTTAACTACGGTTTCTTTCTTCTTTTTCTTTTTTTCATTTTGCATTTGGGACCGCAAGACGCAATGCTCGTTAAAATGCAAACTCGTAAAACACACGCCATCAAGATTAGGTACTTAAGGATTATCAGGTAAAAAATAGAAAACTTTCTTTATTATTTACAAGCATTGAATCTTTTGCTTTGGGAGCTTAGATAATATACATACACACCTAGCAACTTTTTAAAAGTGTTATTAAAAATCTAGCTTGATACCTTTATTTCAAAGATGTGCAGAAAGCATTGATGTCTTCATTACTCCGTCGCTGAATTGAAAATGCAAAAATAAGAAGGAAGTTGTTTAGAAAATTTCTTATCACGACAGTACGTCACAGATAATACATCACTTTCTGATGTATAATTGTTTGAGACAAGGTATACACGTCAGTTTCCCTATGAGTGATTTGGTTTTTCCAGAAAGAATATTTAGTGTGCAATAAGGAGGTAATCTAATTATATCAAGATAAAAATGAATAACGTTTGTCTGTCTGTAGATAATAAGACGCAAATGTTGACATCACGAGGTAATTGTGCACTGTCGTTATTTAAGATACCCTCAGAGTGTTGTCATATTTGTTTACTGATGAGTGATGACTCACATATCAATGTCAGTTTTTGACGTCACGACAACAATTAGTCACTTTTGATCTATAGAAGTAATGAAGACTGTTGTTGTTGCCGAACACCGACTCGACTCGAGCACATAGTGAGCGCCGACTCGAGTCGAGTAGTTTTGTTCGGGAAGAGCGTAAACCAAAGTACTGATATCGCCCATAAAATTAATTTTATCTTATTGTCGAGCAATTCTGAGTACCGACTCGACTGGACCGAATAGTGAGCACAGACTCGATTCTATTCTTTTGAGCACCGACTCAACTCGAACGCATAGTGTGTACTGACCTGACTCGTCTCGAGCATATAGTGAGCGCCGACTCGACTCGAGATGATAATGAGCGCCGACTCAATTCGACTTGAGCATATAGTAAGCGCCGACTCGTCTCGACTCGAGCACACAGTGGGCGCCGACTTGACTCAATCAGATAATGAGTCCCGACTTGACTCGACTCGAGCAGTTGTAGGTACTGACTCGACTTGGCTCCAGCAGATAGTGAGCATCGAGTCGCGACTCGAGCCGCGCGAGTCGTTGACATCCCTAAATGGAATTAGATAAGTTTTTTCTATGGCACAAATTTCCATTATACATGTAACATTTTCAGTATGCTGGCATGTTAGTGATTTCGTTGTGTCTTGGAAGATGTACCTTGTGTCACATCTTTTGATAGACCATTGTAAATTAGGGATCAAAGCCTCAATATAAAAAAAAGTTAAAATTTAAAAATACATGTACTTCAAGTCTTGATCCCGTTAGGATGACCTACAGTTACCAAGAAGGGATAACATGGGCAGCTCGAAAAATAGTGACCTGAACTTTGGATGTAGCCCTTACGGGAGGTTACTATAAATCCGTGTCCCAGATACGAGAGGATATATGAACTTTGAGAAATAGAAGCCGCTCTATCTGGTGCCTTGCGCGTGAAGGTCTCTAGTATCAGGACTTCTTGAACCTATCTGTTTCGTTCTTGGCAAAGGTTTACCCAAAAGTGACTATATCTTAAACATAGGGTAATAAGCATCCTCATTGCCTTCTTGTGATCCTTCATAGTGGACGACAAGGAAAGCTTCGATGATGGCGACGCAAATAATGTAAATGAAAATACTCTCAGAACGTGTTTTTGAGGTACTTCAAATCATACTGACGTGGTCCCCGCGTTCGGTAAATTTTGTTAATCGTTATTAAATGAGGACAAAAAATAGTAGTTATGGCCAACGATAGAGAGAGGTAATGTTTAGATAGTACACTATGTTCGAAAGTCACCGCTGTCTTCCTCATATTACGTAACCTCTGTTCTCGCTTAAAAACCTCATCTTTTGGCTTATCTGTTATTTATTTCTGATGTTTTATGTAGCAACACATAAATTTATTGTATGGCTCCCCTTAGAAAAAGGGTCTTGAAAGCTCTTATCTCAACCACGCACACGGGCTGGTCTTTAGAATCATTACTGCAAGCTCTTGAAATTCACGCAGTCATATTTTATTAGTATTTTGTCATAATTTCAAAGGTTTTGATAAATTAGTGGTTAAGTATTCTGTTTTATTTCGTACGTAACTATAGGGATTATGAGTAGGAATAAGTCTAATACAGAACCCATCCCGTCTGCCATGGCAAATTCCTCTATTTCGTATCCACCACCTTTCATTCCGGAAATATTTACGAACTTTGAACGTTTGGCCACTATCTCTGGATGGATAGAGGATCGTCGCAAAGTGATATTTGCCCTCTGCTTATCGGAACCTCCAAAACGTTATCATTCTACTCATAAAGAAGTACTTAATAAACTTACTTGGCCCAACCTAAAGAAAAAAATATTGAAAGGTTTGGCCAGCTCAGAGCTCTCTTGTCGGCCATGTTCAAATACAGAAATCGTCAACAGTATCCACAAGAACTTCTTACCCATTACCTTTACGAAAAGAAATTTTTGGCTAACATCGCGCATCCCATTCAGAATTTTGAAAATTATTTGGCTGGTGCCATAGCCGGGATGAGAGTGGAATTCACTTCCACTTTGCACAGCAGCAGATTCCTACGTTTAAGGACTTAATTGACCAAGCAATAATTCGCGAAAGGGCGGAAGTAATTATCCTGGAAAAGTCCGTACCCCAGTACCCTGTAGCTGCACAAACCGCGGTAATGACACAGCAGTATATTGAAGAACTTTCGAGTAAATTGGACAATTTACAATTACTATTTAATACCAAGGTAGACTTCGCAGGCTCTTGCATTACACAACCAACACCCCTCCTTCCTGCATCGTTGTTTGCGATGTTCATCCCCGGTAACATATGAAGTGCGTCAGCGCTCCCCCACCCCGATAAACAGACACGCTCAGTTTTCTCCAAATGCGCACCACGATGACAGGCCGTATCACGAATCAAGAATTGATAGAAGGTATGAAACACCGAACTCTTCACGCTCAGTGTCCCCAATCAACAGACACGCTCCATTTTTCTCCACAGTGCACGTTGGCGGCAAGCAATATTACGATTCCAAATTTGATACCCGATATAGAACCCCAAACCCCCCACGCTCAATGTCGAATGACTCACGGCGGTCTACATCCAGCAACACTGACTCACGGGCAAGTTTCTCAGCCAGTGCCTCTGGTTCTTCACAGCAGAATGGAGTAATCAAAAAGAAAAAACAGCGTAATCGCGGGTGTCAATTCCAACCAACTACCAACACAATACCCTATGATGTACGTTCCATAGTTTCCGTTCTATCCCGACATATCCAGCAAACCAGAATAAAAAACGTGAATTAGACCTGGGGTCCTTTCCCCCAGTACCCCCATGAGGCCTTCCGAAATAACAACTGGCAACATCACCCTCTAGAATCACGTTGCCATTTACTTTAAACAACCACTTGCCTACTATAAAACGTACCATTGGTGACATCACGTTTAACTTCGCGTTCGTTAGTGGTGCAGCCGTAAATCCTTTTCCCCTTTCCAAACTACCACATGGATCTCGCCCCTTTCCCCATCAATTGACTTTTTCTGGTTCATCCACTGAACCGGTACATCTTACACACGCAGTCACATTCCACGTCAAATTTAATAATAGACAACTTTCCACTTTGTTTCACCTAATTCCTCTTGATTTCCCGGTCCTTCTTGGAACGGCTTTTCTAAAGCCTCAGATGGCAACGATAGATCATGGTGAACAAACTGTTTATTTTAAGATTCTGGGTCACAAGCCATCTCTCGCCAAACAAATCAGGGCGACAACCTAACTGTCCAAGGTTACACCTCCAGCGAGGAGAGAACCGCAAACGTGTTACTTTCATAGCTGCGCATTGGTATTTCCTGCCTAGACGGCCAGTACGTACGATACATCTCCTTCTCCCCCTCCAGGCCCCTGGCTGTGACTTTCAAATACACACTCCAGTGATGAATCTTCCTGGATATTACATGGCTCAGGCGATAACCTACTCACTTTCCCCTTCCCTCCCAGTTGTAAATATTTCTAACAAATACATTAAGATTTCTGCACATTTTCCAGTGGCTATTGGCACGCATTACCAAGATAAGACAGCGGTTCCTTTGAATATAGTTCGACAGTTGTACGATCCTCATAGGTCGACAGACAGGAAAACATCCGTCAGAGGCTAGAAGAAATTGGGCCTCTTATAAATCCCAACAAATTTAGAATTTCTAGTAAAGATTACCACACCCGCCCAGAAAAGGCAACTTCGTGAGTTGCTTACCCAACATGTTACTGTATTTAATTGGAATAAGAATGATTTCACAAAAATCAAAACATTTAAAACATTTCTCAATTTAGTTAATCGAACTCCATTTCAAAAAGTACATTTCACTCTGCCCTACCGCTTTAGGGAACCGTCAAACACAGATACTCTCGTTATTGGACCAAGGCGTTATCTAGCCGTCGAATTCACTATATCGAAACAATTTGATACCGGTCCTAAACTCGGAAATACGTCAGAAATACGATTGGTAATAGATGATCGAGAAAATAATAAACATTGTCAATCCGTAGCGGAGCCGATTGAGTCAATCCCAAACGTCATAGAAAAGATGGCGAAAGCTACATTGCATCATCGGATTGACCATAAGTCCAGTTTCTTCCAGCTCAAGATTAATCCGCAAGACACAGCCAGTACAGACTTTAGTGTTGGTGATCTTTATCTACCCGTTAGCCAGTTCGAATTAAAGACCATGCCGATGGGCTACAAAACGCCAGCATAGCATTACGACAGGTCTTGCGTCAGATTTTTGGCAATATTTTCCCCATGAACACAGCTCTGTACGTGGACGATTCTATTATTTTCGGCGGATCACTCCCGGAGATAAACGAGGTACTTCAGCCAGTGCTAATACAAGCTGAAAAGCATGGAATTCTGTTCAACCTGGACAGTTCCGAATTTGCTTTGACAGAACTCAAGAGCTTGGGTAACATTCTCAAGGCAGGAACCATTAAACCTGATCCTGACTAAATGAAGACGCTTGCCGTCATCCCCGTCCCACTACTATCAAACAACAACGTTTTTGGCTTGCTTCTATCTCAACAATTTTGAGCACCTTTCTCTGATGTTGGCTCCTTTGTATGCTGCAATGAAAGGCTCTTCCAGGAAGCTACACTGGACTCCCAAAATGGAAGAAGCATACAACCTCATGCAACGAGCCATTACCTCACCCCCTTCTCAAATTTGTCCAGCAGAAAAAACGGAACATATGTTGAAGACAGATTTGTCCATAATTTTAGTAGGGGCGGTCCTCCTGAAGAGGCACAACACTGGAAACCGGTCATCTAATTGTCCTCAAAGCACCCACCAAGGATAAAACCCGAACCATATATATCCAAGAATTGTTTGCTTTTTACTATGCGCTTTCCAAGCTGCAACGCTACCTTACTGGGTCAAAATATAAAGTAATGAGCGACGCATCAGCCCTCCTTGCTGTTCGCAACACGAAACTCACCCCGAAACTGATACGTCGGGTTGAAAATATATATATATATATATATATACCAATTTTGTTTTGAAATAGCACACTTGAGAGGGCACCTTAACAGTATCAGCGACATTTTAAGTCGAAACCCCTTGCTCATTGATCCTCAAGCCGTTGAGATTACAGAGCAGGAGAGACTTTTACCACTATTGTTTTCGTTGGATGCAAATACAGTACAAAGAGAGGACCCCATTTTTTCGAAAATAATTTCAGTGCTGGAACTTGCGCAAACCGACCATCCCCGTTACCGTGAATGGAACAAGCAGTATGTAATAAAGAAAAACATACTTTGTAGCGTGTTCCCCTCCCACCACTTCCCCACGTACCGTTCTTAGCCTTCCCCAAACTTTACGAGACATCGTATTTGAAGAACTAAACATCAACTACCTTGCTCACCCGAGGTATATTACGTCTTTAGTTCAAAATATTACATACTAACATGGCAGGTTGGTTGCAGAAGAAATTGAAATCATGCATACAATGTGGATTTTTCAAGAGATTATAACCCACTGCCCCTACACTTTGAACACTACCAGACACAGTATTCTCGACATGGTCACTGGAATTATGTGGAAAATTAATAAAATCCGAGCAGGGCTTCACACATTTGTACGCCGCAGTTGAACAGGAAACAGTTTTTTTCACAAAACCGGTAACTGCGACCACTTCCCAAGAATTCATGGATTTTGTATTCTATCGAAATCCCCTTTTCTACCCCCAAAATTATATACATGGACCAGCAAAGCTTTCACCGAAGCATAATAAGTCAGAAATTCATGAAAGCTCTGAACATACAACCGAAATACATTTTACTCGAGAGACACAAGACGAACGGGATTATCGAACAACTATTATGAGACAACAGCAAGCATTGAAATTCTTAACACGTGCGAATCTTGCAAATTGGCCAAAATTTATAGTTAGCAACTGGTTCATAAAACAAAACCCCGAGTTCCGTTCATTCTTTGTCATTTTTTCAATTGATATGCGGATGTAGACCCGTGTTCCCGGTTGACTCTTTGCTTCAGACTAGTCCTACGTTACTTGGCAATGAACAACATTATGTGAGCTAAGAGATTTGGTCAACCTTAGAAGACCGGACGCCTTCGAACGCCTAAAGAAAAAGAACGAATCAAAGAACCCTCTACTACATTTCTTCCCGGAACGCAGGTACTTATTAAACGATTGCACACTCCTCGGGATGAATGTGCTGCTCTTACCCAAGCATACATAGGACCCTTTCGTATAATCAGTCTAGTCGATCATAATTCCTATCTTGTAGATGTTAATGAAGAAGCTCCCAAACATTTCCCAATAGATCGTTTGCATATTCCCCAGCTTGAAGTTGATTCACAATTCAAAGTAAAATACCACCAATTGATTCGCAATAATCCTTAAGCACCAATAGGACGTAGCCAAATTGATAGACTTTAGAAATAGTTAAGCATTTTGTCCTTTATCCCACCCCTGAAATTCAATTTATGAAAAAGCACCCTTTGGTTCATCTTTCCTTCATCCCACCCTGACATTCGTTAATGAAAAAGCACCCTTTGGTTCACCTCTCCTTTATCCACCCAACAAAAGTTAGTTAACAACAAACCACCCTTCGGTTCAACTTGCCAATTCACCTGAATGTATTACAGACTAATGCAGGTTTTGGTTCCTTTCAGACACGCAATACTCTTTGGGTTAGCTGCCACTGGGTACGTATACCCGCCACCGACCTATCTTTCCCTTGGCATTTATTTTATCCCACCCCCATGCCGTAATTTTCAACCAGAAATGGCCTATTCATTTCACAGTACCACTTCCAGAACTAATACAGGACATCTTAGAGTAGGCATGCAATCCTTTGAATAATATTAAGTTTTGTGAACCCTTCATTTTTTTATAAATGTGCTTTAAATAATATATCGTCTGAATTAAACAATTTACAGTTCTATGAAGAACACCACACCCCCTATACGCATCACAAGATCCTTCTCTCCCTTTCATTGGAGACGCATAGGTTTTCTATTTGGCACAGCAACACAAGAAGACTTTCAACAAAATAAATTTAATTTTAAATAAGTAAAGAATCATATTCGTAGGCTAGAGAACAATGAACACAACATTCTTGCAAATTTCAGTTCTGTCATTAATACTCTGACTGATAATTCAAAATTGGCTTTCAAAGAACTTCAGAATGCTTTGTCAAACGTTATCCAACACGAAAATAGTATCTTTTCTTCTATATTTTCGAGCGTGAGTCACATAGAGTAATTTATTGAGTTACACCTGCGAATTGATATTCTTATTACACACAATATACATAACTTTATATGTAGGTTTCGTTTAGACCATGCTATGCTTCTATGCAAAAGTAATATGTTACCCCAAACCCTCATCCCTCCCGAAATCCTGGTAAAAGATTTGCAACATTTGAAATTTAAATTAGATTCCCAGCAAGTAACTGTTAGTTCCACCTTTTCGATATCTCTCTTATCAACTACCTAACACAACCTGTGAAACATCGAACAACCGATTTCTCATCTCGATCTCTCAACTTTAGTACATACGAAACCCGATTATTCCTTACAAAAACTTGTAACCTTTCCTCTAGCAGCTAGAAACCAGACTTGTAGGTTAGACATTAACGTCACGCATGCTTTTTTACAAGCAACACAGCTATCCCTTTAACAGATTTTCAGAATTGTGTAATTTCTCACAAACCCTTTGTGTAAAATACCTACTGACACAGCTATTCAACATACTTTTGACAACATTCAACAACATTCAACTGACCCATACTTTCCAACATGCATAATTCGTATACGACACGCACCTGTCATCGGTCAGTTGAAAGCAACTTGTGTCTAAGATGTCAGAGTACAAAAATTTTCTCAATTCATGAAATGCCCAATGATTTCTTTGTTCTAGTAAACCCACCACGAAATTTAACTTTAAAACCTCCTAACAATACGGCTATCCCGGTTAACGCAATCAACGTGTATAACATGTTCCTTCATATTCCCTGTCAACATGAATTACTGTGGAATCAGATTTCAATAATAAGAGGGAGCCCTCTTTGTCTTAATGCCAAAACAACCTCACGCCTGATTACAGTCTTTCATGCGCCCTCATTCACTTCACGACAAATTTTTCCTTTATCAATACTTAAAACCTCAGAAATTCCGTTCAATTTGACACAAACACTTTGGAATTTATCTCACAATATTATTGAACCGCACTTAGATACAATTCCGGACCTGAGTACTGATTATTGGTTGAATTTGATTTCTTCAGAAAACGTTCCTTTAACACAAACATCGATATTTTCTGTTCATTTCCATTTAACGCTAGCAAACACACTCGCTTTGATATATATCTACAGACGTTATACGCGAATGTCTAATACAAAGCACCCAAATCCCACCCACGAAGTACTACATTTGGCTTCTTATAGATACTATATTTTTTCCTTTTTCACGGACTTCAAGCACATCCTAACATTATTATAGCATCTATCCAGCAGACAATTAGTAACAACCTACTTTTGTTATAACCATGTTAACCCTTCCCTTTACCTTGCTTTTAGTAGTTTTCATAGCTTATTGGTTTCAAATATGTCGTTTTACCGGGCGACGTACCCACACACACACATCACAACGGTAGCATTAAATATTGAATCCTCTCCTTAGCACATCCAGTATTTAACGTTTCTGAAGTTATTTATTTTTATACTCTTTACATCCGCAACAGAAAGCCATCTCCGGTTATTACAGGTTTTACATGTAACAATCATATACATTATATTAAACATGGTATTACTTAAAACTACAGTGTTGTGAAAAGAAATGAAATTTAGAAAAGTTATCATAAAGATAAGAGAGAAAATATGAAAGAAAAATATAAAAAGGAATACAAAAGTAGTATTGGTAATAAATGATGATGATTGGATTGTATTAACATGAAGAACAGAGTTATGAGTGAAGAAGATATACAAGGTAACATTTACGAAGATTATATATAAAATTCGAACAATTATAAATTATTTTGCCGTTATAGATTTACATAAAATTACACAGTTTCTGTTCCAATGACCTAATTAAAAATATTTACCTGTCTTAAAGTAATTTCAAAATATGTTCATATTCAGTGTAAAATCCATATTAATTGATATAACTCGTACCCGTAACTGAAATCTATCTTCAGTTTTGCAGAGTACAAAGGTGTACAATTTTTAAACATTATATTGAAATACAATATATATTAATATTACAAAACTATAGAGGTAAGAAAATAATATTAGAAAGGTTACTAAATATGTTAAAGATAAGTATAAAAAACAAAATCAGTATTGAAAGGAATAAAAATTGTGATAACATACAAATTGTGATAAAATTGTGTATAAGACATACAGTGTCATGGAGTAAAAACAGAGCTATCTTATGAAGAATATGTACAAGAGCATTCCGTATCAAAGGTAATATATAAATTTGAACACATCTTAGATTACTTTTGTAGTAGATCTAGCTGAAGATTACATATTCTGCTATTCAAATCATGCAATTAAAATAATTTGCAAGCGTTACAACATCTGTCTGATAAAACTTAGAAAATCTGTAAATTTCAATGCAAAATCTATATTAATATTTCTTTGTACCATACTGTTGTGTGTTTTACAAATCCTGACCATCGGGTAGTTCATGTGTATCAATATATTAGAAAACTGTATATACAATGGTAATCTGCCGACATTAAAATTTATTTTTTCTAACAGATCTCCGCAGTCAATACTACCATTCACCAATTTATAAAGGAATACGTATTCCGCTAATTTTCTTGTTTTAGATAAGGAGTCATATTGAAAATCTTCCAGTAGGTTATTATAAGAGATTCTCTCTTTATATGAAGATGTTTTAAGTTTTCTGTAATAAAGGTACATTAAAAAATTTATGAACTTTCTCCAATTTTTCAATTAAGTTTTTGAAGGAAGGGGACCAGACCAGCGATATGTATTCTAATTTACTTCTTATAATACTATTGTAAAGTGTTATAGGAACCCTAATATCGTTAAAGTCTTTTCTATTCCGAATTAGAAACCGCAGTAATTTGTAAGCTTCATTAGTAAGTTTCTCAATATGATTTTCAAAAGTCAATTTGCTATTTAAAATTACACCAAGATCTCTTACCTGGTTAATCCTACCTATTTTATTGTTATTAAGTTTATATTAAAATTCTGTTGAGTTACGTTTTCTGGTAATTTACCTTAAAATAAAGCTTATTTCTTATACTCTAACTATAACAATTATTGATATCTTCCTTAAGAGTGTTACAACTGTGTTCGTCAACTACTTTGATGAATAATTTAACATCATCTGCATATAATAAACATTTGGAATGCTTTATCTCCAACGGTAGATCATTTATAAATAATTTTAATAATAGTGGCCCCAAGTTTGAGCCTTGAAGCACAACTGATGAAGCCTTATAATAACTAGACTTTGAAATTCGTTACGAAACGTACTGCTTTCTATCGGGAAAATATGATCTCATTAAATTTATCAACATTGCCGACATGCCATAAGTGTTCAACTTCGTAAGCAGAAGACTATGATCAAGTTTGTCAAATGCCTTTGAGAAATCTAAATATAATGCATTGACAGAACGGTTAGAATTTAAACATTCAGAAATAAATAGAGTGAAAGTTGGCAAATTATTTATGGTTGATCCATTTCTGTAGAAACCATGTTGGAAAGGTGAAATGAATGGTTTTACATGACTTAACAATTTTTCGAATAAATTTGAATCTAATAGTTTAGCAGGGGTAGGTAAAATAGATATTAGTATATAGTTTTCCAAATTTGCTGTGTTACCAGACTTAAATATTAGGCAGACTCTACTTATCTTCCATAGATTCGGGAATACAGAAGTTTGTATTGCCAAGTTAAAAATAAATAGTAAAGGTTTTTCTAATAGTTCACTACACGTCTTAAAAACATATACAGGAATTAAATCAGGACCACAATTTCGACTTCATTTTAATTTCTTCACTGCTGTTACGTAATCTCTGCTAGTTATGTCTTTTATATCTAAATTGTAAAATACTCGGAAATCATTTTTTGCATCTATAACTTCATCGGATGTCTCATCATTATTTATATTACTAAATACATTTGTAAACCCATCCACAATTTCTTGATTGTTTCTTAATACAGTACCTTTATATTCCATATCAGTTGAATAGTCATTCTTGTTCCTGTTTTTATTGTGAAAGTATTTCCAGAATTGGCCAACTTCGACATCAACAATATTCTCAATTTCACGTAGATAGTTTTTATATCCTGTGTTAATTAATTCTAGGTTGGAGTTACTGGTCTCCCACCAGGCGCCTCCCCAGTTGGCGGATAGGAAAATGCCGACCAGATATGGTGGGTACCGGAAATATTCCGGGGCCGACCAAAACCAGTACTGCTACCTTGCAGTTAGTAGAGGGATCTACAAAGGCTAGGGGAAGATAACCTCGAACAAAAATATCATGGTGAGGGGAAGCAGCATCACCATTACCACTTTGAGGCTGAAGATGAATGACATCGGCAAGACTCAGAGATGAACAGAGGGCAACAACTTGAATGTCTACCTTTACTGCGAGGCTGTAGAGCTGACAACTCTATACCGCTAAAACATGTCATGAAATAGGAACAGATGATTCATGAATTCTCCTGGGATAAAATATTCCGGAGGAACGAGGACAAAAAATAGTGGTTATGGCCAACGATAGAGAGAGGTAATGTTTAGACAATACTTTATGGTTGAAAGTCACCGTTGTCTTCATCATTTTACGTAACCTCTGTTTTCGCTTAAATCCTCATCTTTTGGCTTATCTGTTATTTACCTCTAATGTTTATGTAGCAACACATAAATTCATTGCACTTGAAGAACTGAAGAAAGAAGAGCATCACAGGGCACAAAAAATGTTTACCAGAAAAATATCCAACAAATTAACACAGAGCTAGGCATTTATTAGGACTATTAAATATTCTTTGAGTACTTAAACTTTTTTTATAATGAATCGATATTTTGTAAGTTCTTTCTTGAAAATGTTTCTTTTATAAAGTATCACACATTTTTACACTTCACACACAGAGTACTTCAATTCAATTTAAACATTCTTTATTAGCGTGGGCGAGATTCCGCTGAAGCTGTTCTACCACCTAACCCGTGTCAGTACAATTACATACATAACCTGTATACAAAAAAGAAAGTAGGCCTACATAAAAGCACAAAACAAAACAAAATTACATAAAGAACATAAATAAAAACACTTACAGAATGGTATAGTAAATGAATAACTAACTGCTGTTAACGTACTTATACAGTGCTTGAGCGTATTCCTTATTACTATCAAAATATACACCTAACCTACAATTACAATGACAAGTTCAAGACGATGTTTATATAAGACAAAAGGGAAAAATATACATTAACAATAAAAAATGGAAAGTAGTGAGATATTAGCTAGATTTCGCTTGCTCAGAAGTATTATTATTACTTTGACTCTGCTGTAATAAGAGTTAATTTTTAAGCTTGCGTTTAAATTGCGTTTAAATTGCCCAATAATACAGAAGTTCACAATATCCATGGCAAGCTCGTTCCAAAGCTTAGCTGATACGTAGAAAAATGAAGTTTGATATGCTAATGTGGTACATTGTAGGAGAGACAATTTATCACTTTTCCTAGAGTTGCACGAATGGTCAAATTTTCTCTGTTGTAGTAACTCCTATAAGTATGGGCAACTAAAGTCTTGACACCACATCCGGTTGGTTACTATAGCAATGGCGGAGGTCAAGTCTAAACAAACAGTAAGTTTGATAGAAGAAAGGTAGAAAATCAGCTGTGGAAGGAATGGCTGTTAATATTTTGGAACTGTTGTTTAATTCGGTGACGAGCGGAAACTGATTGAAAGAGTAGAAAATCCTGTGAAGTCCAGTCATCTACTTTTGTTTACATATGACCGAGATTTTGATGCCCATGAGAGGGAAAGTGCAACTTAGTACCTATGAACAATAGATAAAATAAGTTGAGGTGAGTAGCTGACTTTTATTCCGGTAATTTGTTTTTATAAAATACACACAAAAGTACTATCACTTTTTCGAAATTCTGATTTATGCTATTCCTTTTCTAATTTACCTGTGATATAAATTTGCGCCGCTGTTCATAGGGTACAACGGTTCGTTGTAGCACTAGTATGTGTTTTCTTGAGTGTGTGTCCTTAGCTAGAATCGAATTAGCAAGTTCAGTTTAAGCTTCTTAGATACATTTTTTCTAAATCAAGGACTTAGCAATCAACGATGAATTATCCTCAAAACCATACCAACATATTCAAAAATTGCGTTCAATGGCATTGCATGAAATTCGTTTACTTACGTAATTCGCTCCTTCTACTTCTATTTATAGTTTCAGTCATTTGGAAATAGAAAAAATGCGTCTCTCTTTCATTGTAATGATGACAATCTGGCACAAAGCACAAAAACATAATGAATTATTCAATATCGAAGGAACTTCACAAACCCACTGCTAAATACCATTTTGTTTAGACTGTAACATGGCGGGTTACCATGGCAACTTACCGGATGTGACCTAAGACTTTAGTTGTCCATTGTAGTTTTCCTTTAGTTGAGATATTGTAGAGCGTACTACCAGCATGTATTTTTCTTTTGCGTGACGTAGTTAAAATCTTATGCTGGTTCAAGACAGGCAAATGTATATGTTCATCTGTGTTTATATAGAAAACAAATCTCATACAGGAATTTTGAACTTTTTGAAAATTCTTACTAATTTTATTTGTGATCCTGCTTCCATAAATCATATCGAAATAATCAAAAAGAGGTAAGATTAGTGCCTGAACTAGTCGCAATTTTATCTCCTGAGATATTCACGTGATCTAGAAAGACATCTAAGCATACCATATGCTTTCCTGCGTTGCTTAGCAATGTGTTCTGACCATTGTAGATGGGAGTCTATGATCATACCTAAACTTTTCACCGAGCTCGAGTAGGCTAATTTCACCTGAATATTATATCAAGAAGTTTTAAATTCTGTACGTTATTGCGAAAACCAACAACGGCATACATAGATTTACTGGGGTTCAACGTTAGTCCATTTGCTGTACACCAGTTAAGAATCCTATCAAGGTCTATATTCACCAACTGTGACACGATAAATTCCATTTGGCAAACATGCAGCTTGTAATTGCACGTAGTCGGCAAATTGATATATAGTTGAATAATTTGCAACTTTGGGAAAATCCGAAATATAAAGTGAAAAAACTAAGGGACCCAAGATTGACCCCTACAGAACACCTATAGTAACCTGCAATTCTCTGGATAAAGTCTAACCAATTTTAATACGTTTGGTGCGATCAGTTAAAAAGGAACGAAACCACTGTTCCTTCCTTGCCGGCAAAGAAAAAATATAATAATGAAGTTTAAAAAGCAGTAGTAAAATCCAACAGTACTAACAATGAGACTTGCTTACTATCAATTGAGCGTAGTATATCAGCAGTTAGTTCTAGAAGAGACGTAGTAGTACTGCAACCAGGACGGAAGCCAGTTTGATATTTTGGCAGTATATCCATTTCATTTACAAAATTGATAACCTGATTATAAACTATTTTTTCTAAGACTTTTGACATTCACGATAAAATACTAATAGGAGGCAGATCCTTATTTCCTGTTATATGCTGCTTTTTGGGAGCGGTATGATCATTTCTTTCTTCCATACAGTAGGTATAGTTTCTGTAACGAGCGACTTGTTAATAATAGGCGTGAGACCTGGTAATGTATAAGGTAGATATATTCTTATCCGAACAAAAACACCAGAGGTGCAAAAAGTGGAGCCAAGTTCTTTAGCCCTAAAAAGGTGTGAAATGGGATACGGATGAGCCAAGTTCCTTGGTGACAGCATGTAACAGGAACAAAGGAACTTGGCGCGAGGTGGCAAGGTTCATGATCCTCAAGCTATAAGGGTGGTGGGGATCCTAAAACCCACTACGTCCACCGCCACCAACCCTAAGGCTGTTGCCAGCTCGCGCCAAGTTCCTTTGTTCCTGTTACATGCTGTCACCAAGG
>JAGDQP010035904.1:0-19332 GCA_022664845.1 Lepisma saccharinum | reverse complement strand
TGAATATTTTTCTCAATTATAAGAAATTGTTTTTAAGAGAAGAGAGATGAGAGACCGTCACCACGAGAGATGAGAGAAAAGGGGTACAAGCATTGATTCTTCCAGGATTTTCAATTTGGGGGGTATAGAGCCGAAATTGGGAGGGTGCAACCAAAGTTTTGCATGCTTTCTATCGAGTTTTTACCGTAAAAAGTTAATGATGAGGCTGTGTATCCCATTAGAGGCCGGTTCTGGCAGAATCAGTCGGTACGAGTATGTCACTCACGAAGAGAACAGAGTCATGAAGGCGCATGGGTCTTATTGAAGAAGCTCCCCAAAATACAGTTTGAAACGTGTTTGGTATTTAGTGTTAATTTTATTCCATTGATACAAAACAGGTGTTTCCTTTTAATCCAGCATTTAATAATTCACTTTAAACTTTAATTTAATTGACAAACACTTCATAGCATTTAATACTTTAATTTAAACTTTAATTTAATTGACTAACACGAATACAATGTCAGTGGTGATGGTCATTCGTCTCATTTTTGTCTCGCACGCATTTAACCACTAGAGTCCCACCACGGATTGTGTGAAAATCCTAGACCCTTACTTTTATTTCTTTGACCAGATTCTAATTATCGTGATGATTTATACCTCATTGAAATGTCCAATAGATGGTAAATTCCAACGAGGTAACCATCATGCTCATCGTGTCCAAATATGAACAAAAAGAAGCAGAAAGGCGAAAATATTCTTTAGAAAGTGTGGGAGTTGGTTGCCTCCATTGTGCATTGCTAAGCCGACACAAGCTACGTCATTACATATCGATGTATGACGTGATTTGTATCGATGGTACACAACTTTGAGCGCCTATAAGTCCGTCACTATCCATGATATGGCATTTTTTAATGAATGTGTCTCTTGTTTTGATGTGAGGAATCACCCCTCGAAGTTTAACCCTACTTTGCAATCTCCCTGTATATTGTCTAGAAGAAGTTATAGAGACGCTTCGAAAGCGACGCAGTATTTGTGGCCGGTGGAATATCATTACCTTTGAGGATGATATGGTTCTTTTTGCAGGAAATGAGACATCACTTAAAAAGATATTAAAACAGCTGCAGAAAAGCTGTGAAGAGTATGAAATAAAAATAAACGTGAATAAAACAACAGAAATGGTAAATGGAACATATCTAACCATAGCAAACATCAAGATTGGAACTGAAAAAGTAGGACAGGTATTTGCAAAGTATCATAAGCGATTATTTGAAATGTGAGAAAGAGCTCAAGGCGATAATAGCGATAGCCTAAGAAAGAGAATCTTTTCTGCGGATCTCTGAACGAAGAGTTACGAGAAAGATTAATTAAATGTTTTGTTAGGAGTATTGTGTTGAATGGAGCGGAAATGTGGATATGGAGAAGAATAGAAAAAATAAGCTGGATACAGAAGATACCAAATAAGAAAGTGATTAACAGAATAGGCGAGATACGAACAATACTGGAGACTATCAAAAAGAAAAAAAAATGGTTAAGACATTTGCTGCGCAAAAAATTTATACTCAGAAATGCTATTGTAAATTCCAGTAAACTGTAGTAAAACATTACTTTGGCTTGCCGCATTGAAGAAAAGTACATAAACTCAGTATAGTGGCGGAGGGAAATAAAAAAATAACACTTTACTAGTGCTCGGCGTCTGGATACTAGCACTATAAAAATAACTCTGCCTGAGCATGAGATGCCTACGGTATATAAATAAAATAAAAAATAAATAAAAAAGTAAAAAGATAAAATCTTCAAACAACCAAGCACCCATCATTTGATATAGAAAACGCAAGATTGCATTAGCAATACACAGTTGTGTCGGTTCAGCGTCGTGCTGGGAAACGCCGTGTTGGTCCAACGCCGTGTTGGTTCAACGCCGTGTTGGTCAAACGTCATGTTGGTTCAACGCCGTGTTGGTCCCACGCCACGTTGGTCCAACACAGTGTTGGTCCAACGCCGTGTTGGTTCAACGCAGTGTTGGTGCTATCCATGTAAACCCACGCAAAATACGTGAGTCAAACGCATTCAAACATTAACTCTAGCCCCCACGAAAAGAACCAGCAAACTCACGCATTTTGAGAAAAAGTCCAAACTTTAAAACTCACGCTGTAAAGTGAGGTAAAAAACAACAACAAAAATTAATTTCTAGAGTGGCAGCATTCATAAATATAGTGGTAGATATTGGTATGGAAAAGAATTGTTGAACTGATCAGATCGTAAACAGTTAACTTTAAAAACGGTTATTTTAGTTTAATTTTTCAAGTAGGATCTACTTTGAAATGTGAAATTAAATGTTAACGTACGTTGTGTATGTGTTTTTACAGTACTTTTGTGATAATTAACGTTTGCGTTGTAACTCTTTGGTATTTTTTTCCTTTCTCATGAAATCTCCCGCATTTTTCCCCTTCCAGGTTGGCAAACATCAAGCATTGGCACTTCTCTAGGTTGACGTGTTTGGTATCGGGCTGTATGTTCTACTGGATAAAGCACTGAAGAGTTATTCCAAAAGTATTGGTTTCGATCCCAGATAAAACCAGTATTTTTTTTTATCTTTTTAAAAATAAGAAAAGGCCTTTTCTCTTCATTTCGACTTTCGAAATAAGCTTTTGCTTTGCTTCTTACCGAATATCAGTGAAATGTGTTAGTTAAAGCCAGATTAGCTATAAATTTCAAGTTTCTTGCTTAAACCATTTGGCCTAGACGTTGATATGTCTATCAGTCACGATTCACGACTTCTGTTTATGTATAGAGAGAGATTATTATTATTATTATTGCCTTTTCAAGATATTATGTTATAAATTCAAATTACCTTATTCTCAAAATATTACGAGTACTGACGTAATTTTGTTTAACCTGTAGAACTTTGACCGAGCCGCCGTAGCTCAGCGTTGACGTAGCATTCGGGAGGTTGTGGGTTCAATCCCAGAGGTCGACCCAGCATTTGCCTGTTGCGACTGAGGTTTTTCCAGGGTTTTCCTCAGTCCCAGCAGGCAAATGCTGGGAAGGCACCTTCAGCATAGGCCCTGACCGACACCTTCCCGAATCCTTTCCCTCCCTTATTCCGGCCTAAGCGTTAGATGTCTAAAGGTCATAAATAAATTTCAAATTTAGAACATAGAAGATAAATTTTGAATTAGCTGTTCCCTTGTAAAGAACAAGGCATCATAAATAATTGACTGATTTGCAGATTGTGTTTTTTAAACGTTTCATCAACAATTATTATGTAAAATATTTCATAATATATTTAATTGCTATCAAACTTCTATATTTAACCACTTCTTGCTTTAATGTATATCTATCTGCTTTTTTATATCGGTATGTATCTTGTATGACTTAGTGCTGTATTGGCACCATGCTATTCGTAAAAAATATTGTATTACATTTTCAGTGATATTTCATGTTTCTAATGAACGACTAAATAAAAACTTAAAATTCATGCATACTGAGAAACATCGAGTTCAGTGATTCCACCAGATCCCCATGTGGGGGTATGTTTACCCCCAAAGTCTCGACAACACCTCCTCAACTTTATTTATTTATTTTTTCTGTGAAAAATCGATATAAACCGTACAAAACTTTACTTACACCCTCCCAATTTTGACTTTACACTCCCAAAATTGAAAATCGTGGTGGAAACCGTGGTCGAGATGCAGGTGATAATAGTAGTATAATCACGATATTTTGATGATCATCTGAATGTAGAAAAAGCCACAGAAATCCTGTTTCATAAATAGGAGTTTTGTTGTAGCTGCATTTTCTTTGATGATTTGCTTTGAAACAGTCTGTGTAATGTAGAATAAACATCCACACTTCCGGGATTAACGCCATTCTGTAATGAATATAGTGTCTGTGTTACTAGATTCCATGTCTGACTTACAGAAGTATCTGATTGACGAGAAGGTTTGGACAGGAGCCTATGTGAAGTAGTGGTTAAAGCGACACACCATCATACACTATAATCGATCAGAAGATGGTAAATTCGAATCGGGTCATCGGCAAGTGCAGAAAATGTCAACAGTAATTGAAGGTGAAAAATGGAATAGCAGACAAAGCTATAATAAACGTTAGTTCTTTCTCTACAACCATACGTCATCCAGTTAATTAAAACAATTAATTTATCGCAGTGTGAACGGGTAGAGAAGAAGGTGGGCGACCGACAACGCGTCGGCATTTTGTTGTCAGTCCGACGTTGGAGCGCCGACGTCGGCCCGACTTTCGCCAACCAAATGCCTGACTTGCTGGGTGGTTTAGATTTTTCTTGACAATACGACATGAATAATCAATATAACACAATAAGAGATGACATACAATATACATACAGTTAGGAACATATAATTAAAACATAAAATTGATAGAATAGCCTCAAAGGTTATAATAAATTTCTGTAAACATTTGTTCTTCATAAAGCAACCTAATTCAGAAGGTAAGAAAATCAGTAATAATTTACTTTATGACTGATAAAGTTCAAACATTGATAGTTATTCTTTATTTATCATTGATATATACACTCTATACCTATTTATAGCTTAAACGATATAGTTAGGGTGCTTACCCATATTAGTAAGTGAGATTAATACAACGAAAGATTGCAACACTACTTATTTGCAGGGGTGGGCGATTGCAGGATAGCCGGGTGGGCCAACATGGTAGAAAGTAGCCAGGTGGGCCAACATAATAAAGACGGAACTAGCTATTTCCAGGAAAAACATTTTGTTCCAAACTTTTACATTGATCATTAATAGTAGATAAATTATGTGAAGTTTGAACATTTTCTAATGCTAGGTTGCGCAAAATGTTTCCATGGATACTTTTGTAAAAGTCAAACGAGAGGGTGCTTTCATTATAGGGAATGTTAACAGTTCATTTATTATCCCCTTTCCCGTATTTTGCACAGAAACCATTTTTTTTTATTTTACATTTTAAAGATAGAATGTGATGATAATTTTTCTTTAATTCATACTTTACTGTACTTGAACAGTTTTCTGGCCATCCGAAAACAAAGTCTAGGGATTTCTCCATTTTTGCGTGTGCTTCGACATTCAAATCCCAGGAAATGCATTAAACATAGTGGCTCGGGGCACATATTAAGCCTTGGTTCCCGTCCTTAGTAGCTGACCACCTGGGTTAGGATCTAAATAGAAATTGAAGTCAAATTGAACACTTCTTATTTCTATGAAGCATACTAAATTGGACTAGAACTAAGCTGTTCTAGAAGAAACCATATGAAAACAGAAATTTGAAGCACTTCATAGCCCAAAGACTAATACTATCAGAACAAGCGGTGTGGACAATGTCATGTCAGAGAAAAACATATGTGTATTTAAAAAAAATACCGAATCTAAAGTGGAGAAACTTCACAAGAGTTCAATAAACTCTGTCCTTGTCAATCAGAAAATTATTCTGCAGTTCTCGACTTCCTTTGTGGGATTCTTTAGGCAAATTCCTCACAGCCTTGAAGGTTTTTTTTAATACAGATTTTCTCTCAAATTAGTAGTTTTATTTCAATATTTTTATCCTTTCATCTGCACGGACCTACATATGATTATAGCAAGACGGACACACGACATCAACGAACCCAAAGCAGTGATTCCACCTGACCCTGTTCCACCCCTATGACGGTGACGGTTAATGGAGGTTCCACTGTACATGGATCGGAGAGGAAATATGTTGGTTTGGTAGAAATTGTCTAATGAACACCGGCTATACAGAGAAAAGTCTATTTTGCTAGATGGCAGCCGAAGGTAATGGAAATAAATGAAAACAATTGAAGTATATCGCTTTGAGTCGAAATATTTTGGTTGAAATATTCGCATAAACGCCGAAGATATAGGAGAATGTCAGTTTTTTCAAGGTAGCGGCCGGTGGTACCGCTAATGCATGGGAAATATTCATGTACATGGATCGATGTAGAAATATGTTGGTTTGGTAGACATTGTGCAACAAACACCGATGATATCGGGAAAAGTATTTTTTTTCAAAATGACTGCCGAATGAACCGAAAATAAATTAAAACAATTGAGGTACCTTGCCTTGAATCGAAATATGTTGGTTTGGGTGACATTTTCCCATACACGCCGAAGATATAGGAAAAAGTTCCTTTTTTCAAGATGGCAGCCGGTGGTACCGAAAATACATGAAAACCATTTAAGTACATTTAAAAACAATTTAAATATATTTTAATTAGCCTGAGTCGTAATGTACAGGTTTGGTTGAGATATTTCCAAAAATACCACCAAAGATATAGGGAAAATGTCATTTTCAAGATGGCGGCCGAAAATAGCTCGAATACGTGGAAGTACTGAAGTACAATCGCGCGGGTCGAAAATACATTAAAATCAATTACACGTCGTTCTGACTCGAAATATTTTTGTTTGGGCGAAATATGCCTTCTGTATGAACCTTAGTAGGCAATATTGGATTGAACGTGACGACTTTTTGATCATTTAATGTTTCTTGTAACCTAATCTTGATAATTTGCCTTTACGCCCAATTTCACTTGACTAGTTCATGTGGTTATAATAACCAGACATACATACACTTTATACCAAATTTCATTTCTCTAGCTTCAGTATCGTGATAATGGGTTTTGGGCTGTCATTTTGGATTAAAGATGGCGACTTTTAACGTTTTTTTTATATTGTCGTGAGCTACCTGTGAGGGTACATTTTCATACAAAATTCCTCTACCTCGCGCGGTGTACTATATTAGGTGCCTAGTTGCGTTAGGTCAATAAAATAGAGTTTTGCGTTTTGCTTTCCTGCAGGATGTTTTCGCCTGCATGCCCCCCTTTTTTGAGGGGATGTTTTTCTTCGTGTTTTAGCTTTCTTGCTTTGCCAACTTTCTGCGTTTGGGCACTTGCTTCGGGCTTCTTACATGCATGCTTTGTGTACTAGACTAGTGTATGTTTTGTCTTCGATGTGGCTGAAGCAGGGTGCTGATGGGTAAGTACCCCCCTTCAGGTCCGATAGCGGTTTTTCTTTTATTTTGTGCCCCTCTTCTGTTGCGTAATGACGCTGCGTATCGAGGGTACCTTTGACCACGTTCAGTTTGGGTAAGACCCCTTTTTGCAACAGGGTGCAGCGGGACCTTTGATTGCTGATGAGTCTACCTACTTTAGTTGGAAGAGCACGTGGGACATTACAGTTAGTGGCGACTCGTGATTCAGGACGTTTGATCCTGTGCTGTTCTTCGGATTATCACCACATACATTACATTAGTGCTCGTGATACAGGACACTTGCTCCTGTGTTATCCTCGGATGTGTTTGGTCACATAGCGTCGTTTTAGTGAAGACTTGACAAGAATTGCGATTTCCTGAGGTCATAGTTGGTCGCATTTGGTAGCGACATGTGACTTAGTGCTTTCTTGTGCTGATCTTTAGTATGTGGTAACCTAGTCTAGAATGTGCATGTTTTTGCTTCGATTTTCGTGTTTTGCACTGTGCGGAGCATGGCATGAGGTAAGCATATGTAAGTGCATGTTGGCTTTGCTGTTTGTGGTGTGTGTAGGGAGATGTCGAGAGCAAACGCGTTGTTTGTTTCTGTGATTTTTTTTACTATTCTTTGTAAATTACCCGTTGGAAATTGCAGACTTATTTTCTTTAGTAGACACTTACTCATTAGTTTTCGTATCTGGTTTTGAAGCAAGTTTTTTTTTTCAGTAAAGTGAACAGACTTAGAGAGAGAGTTTTAAGAGATTAACCATTACTTACCTGAGCAAGGTTTACCGGTCCCCTGCCATTAATGTATTGATATATATCTTTAGGTTTTGTGTTAGTTATTAAGTATACTTCAGTGTCGATATTTAATGTCTATGTTATTAAATTTGATGATGTCAAGCGATAAGATGGCTGACGGTGCGTCTAGTAGAGAAGGAGATTTGAGCTGCTGTGACTTTGTCACCACAGAACCTGTAATAAGCTGCAGTAAATGCGCAAAAAAGTTCCATCGCGGTTGCTTACAAAATTCTCGTTGGGAACGCGCGCGATTGACCTAATCTGACCTTGACTGTCAATGTAAAGAATGTCAGAACAAGGTACCTGATACGCCAGTGAACACTGTAGATCCTTCACGGGAAAATGTCACCGAGACTTCTCAGCTTAAAACGATTTGAAAGACTTTTTTAAATAATAGGTGGAATGAACCAGAGACTTTCAAGTCAGATTGGTAACTTGAAGGTTGAATTGGAAGAGAAATTGGAAGATAAACTCTCTTCAACTGAAAGTAAACTCACTGAGTTTAAATATTATATTGAGAATAGTGTAGGCAAGTTGACCTCCGAGGTAGCTACTATGAAAATTAAAGTAGATGAGGTCACTTCAAGCATGGAAACTTTTGAAAAAAGCACTGAAGAAGTTGCGGATTCAGTTCAGAAGACTGATTCCAGGATACCGACTAGTGGTTACGTTTATCAATCTATGGGTCGCGAACCTTTGAGGTTGAGTTCGGTTAGTGGACAGGCCCTCACTGAAGCGATAGGTCCCGAGACAAGTGGTGTTGGGATGACCAGGCCTCTCAAGCTTAGAGACCTAGTTCACTTTTCCACTTTCTCAGGTCAGGTACTGAGTCAGATTCCCCAGGAGTTCCTAAAACGTTTAGAGCATAACTTTGAACTCATGAGGCTATCTGAGGCAGACCGGTTTCTCATAGCATCTAGGCGCCTGACTGGGAGAGCGTTTGCCTGGTATAGTAAAACCAAAACACATACATATGTACAGTGATTTTTTAAAACACTTTCTTAGTCAATTCAGTGACAAACTGTTAAGGAAACTGAAACTCAGACGTTTGCAAAGTGTCTATTATTATCTACGTTTTAGAAAATATGAGAAAAGTAAACACTATGAAATAAATTTTCCTTACAAAGTAAAATTTTCTCGCTCGGGAGGGGCATATGTGACGTCATTAGTGTCTCGCATGACTCATACTTTTGTTTATTGTATAGTTTATTGTCATCCCCGAAACCAAGATAAGATCTTTATACTGATCATCCTATTTTGTGTTATAAGCAAAAGTTACGAGTATCTTCAGGATGTGGAACCCTGCATTTTTGCACAAATTATTATGTTATAAAATTATTAGAAATATAATTAGTAAATAGAAGAAAACTTGATTTAAGCTGGACATAAGTTTTACAAAGTTCAATCATTTAAGAACAAAATGTTTCATCAAAACTATAAGGCTTTTAATAGAGCATTAAAATGTATAATGTGCATATAATATACTATTTGTCTAAATAGGTGTTTGAACTATTTTCTCACAGCGGAAGCCAGCGTGCACCCGAAGTAGGGTGTAAGCATATAAAGCAATGATATACTGTATATTTCTCTTGTATTTGGGCTTCGGTGCAGATTGGTTCTAAGAGTGCCTTCAAATAGGAGTCCTTTGAAATAAATAGCAATCTTGAGTCTTTTGTTCTATTTCCCCCTTTTTCCTACTATTGTATGCCTTAGTATTTAGAATAGTCCCGGAGTAAATTTTCAGACAAAATTTTCAGTAAATTGTTACAATTTACCCTTATATGCTAGCTAGTATATAACTTGCCCTACTCCCTTCATTTGATATACGCCGATGTTCTATGCACTAATAAAACTTCTCTTTCAGCCAAAATCCCACGCCAGAAGCCGGAGCACTGGATTATTGATAGTATACGTACTGAGAGTAATCTGGGGTAGTGTGGCTCAGATCGGGAATGTTACATTCTAAATGAGCAAGAACATTTACTGAACTGCTTGTATTCCGCATTCACCGACCGGATGTAATAGAAGTTCTTATACGTGGGGTGGCTTCGACTAAATTAGACAAATGCCAGTCTTCGGTGATCCATCGGTGAATACTGATTGGCTTGGACTCCGGTACAGGCTACATCTATGTCTTCCTCCAATTTAACTTGTACTTCTTTATCTACCGGGATGGTCTCGAGTTAAGGAAATGTTAGTGTGGAAAGGCGCTGGAAAGGCTCTATACCGTGCCGGCGTTGGTGCTTCAAAAGCATCGTCATGTTCTTCTATCCTGATTAGATCCGCGTACTCTGTCTCCAGCGTCAGGGGGGCCCATACAAATGTGTACCCGCTAGTATGTTAAAACTCAAGGCAAGAATCGCACTTACATAAAACAACATAATGACAGCCATAGTAAATAGCATTCGCTTCGTGACTTTGCAAGAAGAAACGATATGATTCTTTTATTTTTTCTCTATCATTATCTAACAGCTCAACACTTGCAAAGGACAGCACTTATTTACAATACAAGGTGAAAATACATGTCGATTACAAGCAAGTTTTTTAATTCATAATTCAAAATTATACAAGTCCATAATAAAATAAATACGTTTTATAAGTTCTAACATCAATCATCAAATCATAAGTTCTTTAATTGTAAAGCGTATAGAGAGAGTAACATTTAGCTGGGTAGTGTATAGTTGTGGTCCTCGGAAAATGAAGACTTAAAGTGCCGTTCGAAGAACGTCATGATTACCGAGTATCGTTGGTTGGTGTAAAGCCTATCATCAGACTAAGTCGAATACATTGTTGAAGACACTATTCTCAAGTTATTCTAAGTCTAAAAATTACTAAGCTGCTGGATCGGAAATCATACCATCCGGAATTTAGTAGCAAGGTCTTGATATTAGGACCAGGATAGAGATCGTGGTAATCGTTAGGCCTCTTCTGTAGGTAGACGTATCCCGTTAGGCTAACCGTAAATCGTCCAGAAAGTGAGATACGGAATGTGCGAGTCCACTAATGGAAGCTCTCCAGCCACAGACCTATGCAGATCTCTTATTCTAGAGAGAGTTTATATGCTGCTGCATACTTACCCGATACATTGGGCAGTTATATTTATAGTTCGGTAATACTAAATATAAAATGTAACACGCAATAACTTGAGAACAGTTAGAAATACAGTAAAACAAATGTCAACAGTGATATGTTTGAAATATTGCAAACATATTTGATATACCCCTTGCCGCTATTGTCATTTTAAAAAATAAATTGAATCCAAGATGGCGGACCTAAGATGGCGGAAGGAGAAAGTAGCATGCATCAGACATGCGGTACTTATTCTCTTTCACATTTGATATTGTTGCGATAAATCTGTAGAAATTATATGGTCCACATTTAAACCACCCATTACATTTTGGAAGGAAATCACAAAAATTTCCACTCACCTTTTTTTTTCTAGAGGCAATTGCGAAACGTAGGATCTCACCCTATTTGTTTTCACGTTGAAAACTATCAACTGTGAATGTTTCATTGAAATCTAAGTGTGCCACTTAGGGTATGTTCCTTGTTGTTAGCGCGTAGTACCGTCTGATGGCGCCCGTTTCGTATAAAGTGTGTTAAGTTCCACGTTTGTATCCAAATGAGGTTCTTAATTCTGTTAATTCTTAATAGTCCAGGACCAAAGTGCCTTAACCCAAAATTTCGGTATATACAATTTATTTTGATGTTATCTTTATGAAAAAACTGCGCTGAAACCGAATCTGATAGGTATACGTTTAATACCCTTGAGCGTTTCGAGATATGACGTCATCAATATGGCCGTCCTATAATATATACCTCGTATTATGACGTTGATCGATATACGTTAAATATATCCATGTTTGGTTTCAAATAAAGCTCTAGATGCTTGGAGATGATCTAAAGGAGTAATATAGAGCTGTTGTGTCACATCTTTGTGCATTTCTAGATATGACGTCGTCAATCTTGCCGTCCGATAATGTGTACCTCGTATTATGACGTTGATCGATATACATTAAATATACCCATGTTTGGTATCAAATGAAAGCCTTAGATAACTGGAGTTGATCTAAATGAGTGGATTACACCTAATGCCTCCTTGCAATGACTATTTATTGTTTTTTACATTCATAATCAGGGCTGCAGTCGAGGGTGTACGGAACTATGCGCCATTTACCTTCTGATTAACTTTACACATTAGCGTATACCTTCTGCTACGGTGTGTACGCACTTCTTCTAATTTCGCTGCATTTATTTATTTAATTTGGCAATTATCCCGGTGAGATTATTATGATCAATTATTTTGGTTCTACTTCATCGGGAACAAAATGCTGAGAAGGGAAAGATGGTATAACTACGTGATGAGCGTCAGTATTTTATCGCTATCTTTCAACTGTAACAGCAATAACTATGTAGAAATGTGTACAGTCAATTTGAACAAATATTTTGTTAGCTTAGTTGGTCTTTTTACGCAGGTCTTGGGTAACATGAGATTTGAGTTATCTTTTCAGAGTCAAGGTAGACGTTTGACGTTTCCATATGTGGAGTAAGTCCCATCATACCATAATTATGGTGAGATGTGTAATTGCAAAGCAAGTAAGTCTTATATGTCGAATTCAGAAACCAGGGAATACACGTGACATTGATGAACAAAAAGCCTAAGAGGTAATCTTTTATATATAACCCGAAATACGTGACACAAAACTGTCAAATATCCCAAGCAGCACATGATATCGGACCAACATCGCGGCCTAATACTGAGCCAACCTTGATCGATATTGGTCGGTACTGGCCCAGTATTGGAAAATATTCTGTACTCTTTGGGACTGTACAAAGAAATCTTGGACCTTAATGTCTCCATCTACAAAATATAACAATTTTGTGTCGCATATAGGAAGTATCAAAAAGTTCTTGCAATCATCTTGACGGAAATGACTTTAGAGAACTTATTTGTTATGCCAGAACTAGTCCCACATAGCAAAATGACGTCCCAGGGATATCTGAGGGATCTCCTGGCGGGATATCGGGAAGTCCGTAGGACGTCCTGTTTAAGTCCCGTTTACATCCATGGGACGTATGGTTATAATTAATCCTTCGTATAACTATACGAAGGCATATCCTTCGTATAGTTATAATTAATTAAATAATAATTATAGTAAGGTCGATTTAATTTATAGAAATTCCAGGTAGGTAATCCCGCACGGCTTTCTGGGGGACCTCCATACGGGATGAACTGTTTGTATTGCCCACAGAGTTATCCCACGGACGTCCTTAGGACATCGCTATGGGAGCAGGACCATTCTGACGTTAAGGGGATCTAAATGGGACGTCCCAGGGACGTACTCTGCTATGTGGGGTCCTTCTATACATAATCGCCATGCTTGGTATGATACATTTGTGCCAGCGGTCCTTCGCATTGTGCAAGCGGTTCTTCATTATCTCCAATCATCTAGGGCTTTCATTTGATACCAAACATGGGTATATTTAGTGGAAGTTGATGAACGTCCTAATCAGAAGAAGTATTATAGAGAGGCCATATTGATGACGTCATACATCGAAACGTTCAAGATGTGAAACATACAGACTATATTATTTTTCTTGATTAACTCCAGGCACCTAGGGCTTTCATTTGATACCAAACATGGGCATATTTAATGTAAATCGATCAACGTCATAATAAGAGGTACACATTATAAGGTATATAATTATGACGTCAAACCTCGATACGCTCGAGTGTATGAAACGTTCACCCGTCAGATGCGGTTTCACTGCACTTTTTTCATTTAAAAATATCAAAATATATTGTATATACCGAAATTTTGGATTCAGGCGAAAAACTCACTTTTGCTCCGGGCTATAAGCTAAGGATACCTAAACACCGTAACTAAATTCAGATTTGTATAGAACTTGATTGGCGTATTCAAATAGTTTGTAATATATGTTCGATGTGCTAAACGTGATATTGTATCATTTACAGCCGAATTTCAGAGAATTAAGTGAGTAAAATAAGTACTTATTATAATTTTTGACATTACGTAAATTACACATTACACATGCATATCTGAAATATGACGGTTCTCGGCGAGCATACTTCTTGGAAATCACACAGGGTAGTATTGAGTATGAGTGTACCGTTACGCCTCTACCTAGCTGAAAGAAAATTAAGAAATCTGAGTCAGGGTTGTTTACAGGTGAACTATTACCTTTTTTATTGCTGAATCAATGTCAGCGACCAAATATTTCACAAATGAGGCGTATGCGGTGAACAAACGTCTATGTTTCATCTAAGTGCAATTGGAGTTATTTACAAAAAAAAGAGTCTGAAATCTCTCCTTGATATGTATTTGCACTTAGTTTGATCGTATTGGATCGGACGTTTTCTGTATTCAGAAATTTATGGAAAGAAATGCACTGCAAAAATATTCGATCAAAAGACTATATTATATACGCTCCCAGTGAGTGGGTGCGCAATTAACCACTGTATTGGATTGATGGAAGAAAGTCTATGTGACCTCACACCGTGTAACCTCGTTCTGCAGATAACCATCAACTCCGTTCTTCACAATACACGCGAAACGTAACATAGACTTTCTGCAGAACGAGGTTACGCAGAACGAGGTTCTGCAGAACGCATACGCTTCAAATAGTGATATACAATTAATTATAAATAAACACAGTAATCATATTTCAAAAGAAAACAAAGCTTTCATACAGGTCCAGTCACTTTCAAGAGGTTGGATACAATAATGAGTAAAATTATTCATAATAACATTCGGTGCTTCAGTAATACATAGTTGTGAGACAAGTATCAATCCACCTCATGAAAATTAAATACATTGTTTAAAAATTATAATTTACTTTAATTTCTTATTAATATTAATAGAAAAGAGAGTGTGTAAACCAAATGTTTCTAAACATAACATTTGTATAACTGCAAACGAACTGTGTATTTATATTGTAAGAATATAAAATAACATTTCTTTGAATTTGAAATTGGAAGCGTATGTAATAAGCAAGATCGATTTCACGGAAGAAATTAAAAGCTAATTAACATTAGGCAACTCAACTTTGTATTCAGTCCTTGAGTTCGTCCACAATAATATATGAACCGTTTTTCTCCAGTAATATTTGATAGTGGTGAAAGAAGCATTTCATCCTGACATATGTACAAAAATTGGGTGTATGTGAAAATAAGGTTTCCGAAAATAATACACGGGCAGAAAGACGATGAGTTGACTGGAGAATAGAGGGCATTGCATGACGATCATCCTATTTTGTAAGAATAATGAAATCCCAATGGCTTAGATGGGCAAGCCATGTAGCTCGCAAGAGGCAAACACAACATATTCTACAGTGATTGGTAAGCCTGTAGGAGTTGTTTGGAGTTCAATATTAGAAGGGATTCTCGAGATGTAAATGTGATCTCGCCCAGGATATAATCCAATGACCAGGGTTTGTTAATTCAACTATGAATTAGCAAGGTTCTGTAAGCCAAAGAATTGATTAAAAAGTTTATTTCACGATTCGAAAAAGAGCACAGTACCGTCAGAACGCCAAAAGTGGTAGAAATTACATTTGTGGAAATTTCGTTAGAACATATACGTACATTACTTTGACAAAAATCGATATAAGAAGATGTAAGTGTAGCACTGAATACGTCAAGTGCTTTTGTTTGTGCGAAATAAACTAAAAAAAACTTATTAATTCTTGTTTTCTTCTATTTGAGACTAGTAGTATCCTACTTATCAATAAAACTTTTCAACGGAAAAGCGTAATAGCCTTTATTGCCTAAATGAAGGGATGAATTTTGAGATTTCTCCTATACTCAACAAAATCCTGGATGATAATATATTCATCTCATAACTTGTGATTTGACACAATTCCTGGGATAGTGAATATCTAAAAAAAAAAAAAAAAAAAAACAAATGATACAATTTTATGAGAGGTTAATAAATTCCTTCGAATTAATTTTTAAGTTTGAATTTGTTTTCTAACATATAAGAAGGTGCACTTTTCCTGGTATTTTGGAATAAAATATAAAGAAAATGCTATTCAATGTGTTCATGATATTTTTCATTTGGCTGTTATAGTTGTAGTAAATTAATTTTAATTATTATGCATTTTTCACCTCACATGAAATATCAGTTGATGTTCACCACCTGATGATAGCATATACGCGAACTCAGACACAATAGAAATCAAATCACCTTATTCCTTTATATCTGTCGTTTCAATTAGTATATAACTTGTTATAAATATTATTATTCACTGCACTGTAACGGCTGTGCAAAAGTGCTGTGAACGCAATGTTCCCTGCTGCGCTTGGTTAATGATTTATAGGCTTGTAAAATATATCATTTTATACGAATATGATTTTGATTGATATAACATTTACGAAGTAGTTACTAATTTGTCTGATAGTTCAGTACATAATGTTATATTTCTTAATTCTTGAATTTTCGTTATAAATAATGTTGTGCAACAGAATCAAGGTATATTTTGTCTTTATCTTTTTCAGACGTTGCAGTTGTATCTGCTAAATCATGTAACTGTTATCCGGATTGTATCGAAACGTTCTATAAACCAATTTATATAACTGTGAAATATGATTGGAGGTAAGTTGAAACAGATAAAGGAAAATAATTTCTATTTGAGATAGATGAAACGTGTGTTGAATCGTCTGGTCCTCTGGTTAATATCAATCATAGTTCGACAATAGACTTGTTCCGCTGGTTTAATTTGCCGATATTACGTTGTTTTCAATTTTCTTACCCAGGCGTAGAACACGAAAAACATTTGAAAAGGAACTGTATATGCTTAAAACATGAACTATTTTACAAACTCTTAAACATCAACTATAGTAGAAATTTAATATAGCAATAAACCTAATACCATCATATCAAGTTCATTGAGGTAGTATAGATTCGCATGATTTAAGTACGTGTTGGCTTAATTTTATGCTTGAAAATATTTAAAATATTTCCATTGCACAAACAAACTTTGAGCTGATAAGTTCTCATCCGTTTTCGTTGACAGACACATCTGAGATTTTGTATTTTTTGTTCTCTCTCTTGTTTCTTCATATCTTTCTTAATAAGCCGTTTTCTTCTATACCAATCCGCGTTTCTGTTTCCTTTGAAATCGTCGAAACGTGTTGAGATAAAACTTTTATCTGCGCTTTATGTCTAAATTATTTGCTGTTTTCAACATTTTTGGGATATAATTTCATTAGTTCTTATATTGGAGAGATTGAACATTCTTCTAGAGTCGCTGATAGTTAATACGTTCTTCAATATTTTATAAATGCTTCCAACACCAGTAATTAATTGTGGTTTGTACATTTGTTTTACGAAGTCACATGAGTATCTGATTTGAATTCAATTAAATTTGTTTATGTAATGTATTCATCTCTGACTACTGTAAACTATAGTGTCCTATATACATAATCTGTACTTCTGTAATTTGTTTTTGCAACGTATAAATACTTTTCAGATACCGTCTGAAAAAATAAGTTATAACATTATTTTCTATCTTACTATACCTTTAAACGCAAATATAAAAAATTCTTAACTGCTATCCTTTGCACCAAGCTAGCAATATTCAACTTTTAAAAGAGTAAGATATGGCATTATACATCCCCATGAAAACGTATAGGAATATGAAAAGTATAAATCTTAAAATTCAATTAGACTTTCCAAACATTGTGGACATTTATAACTGCTTTTTGTTGATGAAACCACACATATCTCATGTCATGCTATATCGTAGTCAAAAGCTGCATACCATTTCATAAAGTATTAAAAGTGCGGGATATTACTATTATCACTGTTTCTATTTTATTTATTTATTTATTTATTTATTTATTTGTGCACTTTCAACAAAGATCTTCATCTCCAGCTGAAGAAGGTATCAACATGCACGGCAGTGCATGAGCCAAGTTCTTCACGTCAGAAAACGTCAGCACTGCCAGAAGCATGTTATACAGGAAAAAGAGTTTATGGCAAAATAGACGATTTGGGGGCCCCGTAAGACAAAAGATGTTAAAGATAGGAATATGAGCTTTTGCCGTTAAGGAGATATGGTAAATATGTGCAGATGTACAAAATTTCATATTCGTATCTCAAACTATGTTCTAGTTGTGGACCCCTGAAATTGCACATTTTAGGCTAACTGACTCACTCACTCACTCACTGACTGACTGACTGACTGACTCACTGACTGACTCACTCATCATATTGTTTAGGGTGTTCGGAGTAAGCTAGAAACATGAAATTTGGTATGAAGGTAGACGATGATAAGTAGATAAAGGAAAAATTCCGACATTTTGAAAAGGTCGCCATCTTGGATTCAAAATGGCCGCCAAACCTAAAATTTCAAAGAATACAGAGCCTAAACGACTAAAGCTAGAACGGTGAAATTTGGTATGAAACTACATCATCGATAGCAAATTAAGAAAACTTTTTAAAATTTTGAAAAAGTCGCTATCTTGGATTCAAAATGGCCCCCAACCCTAAACTTTTAAAGAATACACAGCCTAAACGGCTGCCGCTAGAATAACGAAATTTAGTTTGACAGTACAACATTATTAGTAAATTATGAAAATATTACAAAATATCTCTAAAGACGCCATCTTGGATCCAAAATGGCGGACGTCATAAATCCATTTTCCACACTGCTTGAGCCAGAGATACGAAATTTGACATAATGATGTATTATCAAGAATAGTTTAGGAAAACATAACAACGTTTTAATAAAGTCACCATCTTTGATTCAAAATGGCAGCTGAGATACCATTTTTCACATCGTTCGAGATAGAGAAATGAAATTTGGTATGACAGTGTATCATCACGAGTATGTCACGAAAATATAAGAAAACGTTAAAAATGTGTCCATCTTTTATCCAAAATGCCCGCCTAAGCCCCACTTTATAACGACTGAAGCTAGAGAAACGAAATTTGGTATGAAGATGTACCATTGCGAGTAGGTTAGAATAAATTCGGCTCGTTTCCCCTAGTAGGGTGCAGTTCCCAGCGGGAGTCTGATTGCGATAAAGGAGTGCGCCCCAGCGAGGCCATCTTGGAATTCTGGGGCCAGCGCCCCAATGAGGCGAAGCGAGCATATAAATTACACAAGTGTAAAAAGCTGCGAAATACGAGCAAAAGCACCAGAGGTGCAAAATGTCCAGTCAACTCCTTCAATCTTAAAAAGTGGTGAAATGGAATATGGATGAGCCTAGCTCCTCGAGCCTAGCTCCTGCGTGTCCCACCAAGTTTTACTCGTCACAAACGTTACCACTGTCAGGAACATGTTATACAGGCAGAATGTGGAAGTTTCCCCCATTCGGACGCAGCGCTCTGGAGTATGAGGGAATATATGGGGCGCAGTGCCCTGCAGATTCTGGTTGTGATAAAAGGGCGCAGTTCCTCCAAACTCCTCAAGTTCGATGCGCGGCCTGCCGTTGGATTCTTGGGGCAGCGACGCGAGCGAATCGAGGGGAGTATCAACACACACGGCAGTGCATGCAGCCGAATTCCGCGTGTCACAAAACGTCAGCATGCTATACAGGAACAAGAGTTT
>JAGDQP010035903.1:8675-19332 GCA_022664845.1 Lepisma saccharinum | reverse complement strand
TAATGTCTGTAAAATTCAGTGTTCTAACAGACGAATCTACGGATATCGCGAATGTGAAAACTTCATGCGTTGTGGTCCGTTATTTCGATTCTGCCTCAATTAAAATTGTAAGCAACTTTTGGAACCTCAACAATGTTAATGACGATGCTAACTCTGATAAAATGAATCAAGGTGCAATTAGTGAAAATTTATTTCAGGGCATTATTAACTCTGTATCAAAATTTGACATTCTTTTGGAAAACTGTATTTGGTTTGCTTTGGTTGGATGAAACTTAATGATGAGTTCGAGAAATTCGGTAATGACTCGTTTTAAGGTGTGTATGTCACTCACTAATCACTTCATCTCTGTGCAAGCGTTAGCCTTATGCTTACCACATTCAAGTGCAGATTGTGAACGAGCGTTTAGTAAAATAAATTTGATAAAGGGGAAACAGAGAAGTCGACTTTTAACATCAACAAATAGTGCATATGTGTTATCAAGTCAGTACGTCCAGGATAATGGCTTAACATGTCAAGATTTTACTCCCACTGAAGACATGCTCAACTCAATGACAAAACGTTGTCTTTATGGGATTCCTAGGCAACCTTCTCAACAACAAAGCTGCAATCTATGGAGTGATGATGGAGATGGTGATGACGACAACGACGACAACTCCTTCATTTTCGACAACTAAATATGATGAGTGAGAAATCAACTTATTTTTACCTTAAATTCGAATATTGCTTTTACAGCTAAAATACGGAATTTGTTCAGAATTTTAGCTTAATTTCTTGAAACACAAATTACTTATTTTAAATATTTTCTCCCATGTCATTGTTTTCATATTGCCTAAACTTGTGTTAACATTTAAGGACTTTAAAAACACCTTTAATTAAGGCCTTTATACGAATATAGAACGATAACTTGAAAATTGTAGTTCTAAAATGCTAACTTGAGGTATGATTGAAATGTACAGCCCTGAGGCAAAAAATACGGCCTATTTCCAAGTACTGGACGCCGACGGTCTTCTCGTGTTCCGAGGTTGGCAACGCTGCATTTATCTTGGGCGCGAACTTGGACAAAATATGGAATTGTGATTTTTTGGTGAAGCAGTAAAACTTTTGTTTTTTAGTAGTCGTTCTTTGAATGCTGATGATTTAATAAGGATCAAGTTTTGTTGTGTGTGAGAAGAATAAGGAAAATAAATCAATAAACAAATTATTGACAGTCCAAAATATTACTGGAAGAAGTGGATGACAGCTAGCCGAGACTGACAGTGACACATGGCAACAGAGAAAGATTTACTTGAAGGTAATACGACCTAATTTAAATTCTTTGTTTAGTTAAGGAAACGTATTGATTAAGATAATTTTAGTCCAAAGAAAAACACGTTTGTTCGTTATGTAGTTATAATGTGATATATTGTACTTTAGCTACTCCACCAGCTATTGATCCGCATGTACGCTGTTAATTTCATTACAAATAATTGGTGAATTTGACTTTAACCCCACAAATTAACATTTATATAATGGCATGTATTTGTTAAATGTGTGTATTGTGGCCGAACTTGCCCTTTTAAGCGGGTAAGAAACCTTCGTTATTCAAAGTAATTAGGCACTTTAGACAAGTAGCGCAGCGCAAATTTTTACATAAGGCACCTTCCTTTATTTACCACAAAGTCCATTTCTCCTGTAAATTTTCCATTTTTTGGCGATGTAAAACTATAACAGCGCCGTATTTTGTCGCATGTATGCTTGGTGACAAATTTAAGGCACTACACACTGATATAACGGACATTATGGTAACTCTACAATTACCGAACTTAACCCTTTACATCTGAAGGGTGTAGATGACTGACTTGCTTCATAGAACTTAAGAAAAATGCCAACTTACGAATTATCTTATTTGGTTAGAATTTCCCGTTTGCCGATTATCTGCATATCGTGTACATTGATTACTCTTATTATTTTTTTAATTTGGTCACCATACTATTTCCTGTGCAGTATGCTAAATCCACCACCATCCATCCAATACTAATGATTCACTTTTTTTTTCCACGCCGTCAGCTGTTACTTCCGCTTCATCATCAATAACGAGAGAGAAAATCGTGAGTTTTGAATACGTACACTAACGAAATATTATGATAAATAGAATTTATATTTAAAATATATTTAACTTGTAATTATTAGCTTTTTTCTTTTCTTTTATCCTATTTTTCAATAAAAAACACACTATTCTTCGACTTCCGCATTGTAAGGTGTGTCATATTGACAGTGAGGTTCCTGGATCTGGAATATTAAGTTAACGGATAAGTTCGTGGGTTTCTTCAAGGTTAGTTGAAGTGTGGTTAGATTCTTCCATACAAAATAGTTTAAAAGTAATCTGATCTCTGATAGTAAAATAATGTGTTACTAAAACGTTTGGCTCAGCTCTATTAATAGCATTAACATACATGTTTTTCATTATGTGTAAGGCGGGTATTAATAATATTCCTAACATAAATTAAGGTATTTATGCTATTTCCGTTTCCAGTTAACAAATGTACCTTTTAGTGCTAAATCATCAGAGGGTCAGCAATCCCTTCCCACATTTGCGGTTAGTGAATTTAGTAAATATTATAAATAGGTCGTAATGTGCAAGAGATCTTGTGATCCCTTGACTCACATCTCTGGTTAATTTTCCGGATTAACTACTCTGTAATATTGTGTTGAATGTACTTTTCGTTGTTTAAATATTTATAATGCTTTCAATGCAGAATGTGTTACAAATCAAGAGTTGAGGTGAGTGCTAGAACACACGTACTACCTTCTACATTATGTCCTTGTTTCGCATCATCCCTTGATTTTGCACCAGAACAAGCATTATACGCATTCGAACATATATGTTACATAGAAGTGAAGCATGTATAATATAGCGGGCAACGAAGGAAGAGAGTTGGTCTACCGGTTCCCGTAAGATCACCGAAGTCAAGCAGCTCTGGGTCTGGTGAATGCCTGGACGGGTGACTGTTGCAGTACTCCAGATTGTGTTGCCTGTGCGGCGTCCACCCAGCGTCGTGAGGCCAATGGGAGGAGCTACCTGAATAAAGAGGTAGCAGACTCCAGTCACGATAACTGGCATTAACGGCGAGGAGGAGCCGAGATGCTGACCACATCTCACGTGTACGACATGGTAGGCCTGGGCTGTCGTGCCACGTTTTTTTTATGTGTAATATAGTGACAGTTTTCTGTCTAGCAATCCAAACACTAATATTTCCAGCCAGATTTGAGTAGAAGCAAAAAACGGTCACTGTTATTTATGTGAGAAGATATTCCAAAGACTTTATAAATATGTACACGACGAACTTCACAAAGAGAACCCCAGACAACCAGCAATCAGGAAAAGATTCCACGCGAGGCATCGACCTATATAGAAAGCAAGGTAGTTAGTCGTCAGAGAGTCAAACAGAGGATTGGTTCCCAGACGACGAGACTCTGAAACTCATGCACACCAGGAGCAGAGTCCGCTACTTTGATTCGAGGCACTGTCTTTTGAGAACTGGTTGCCGGCTGGGTGGCCGAGCGGTCTGCGGCGGTAGGCCATCGGCTCGAAGGTCCCTGCATGGGTGTGGATTTTCACAGCTAAAGGCGAATCGTGACGGGCCGAAGTCCAAAGTTACTAGACTGGCCCATATAAAAATAAAGTTTACCAAAGTTTTTGAGAGCTGGTTCTTCCGTTCCTACCTTGGCAGAAGCTTCCATGGTCCCAACAGTTCCAGTTATCGTTTCGCTGTAAACATCAGTGAGGATCTGGGTTGAACCCCGGCCCCGTCATTCAGCTGTTTGCTAGGTGGAGTCTTGATTTGTATTTTCTGACATCGCTTCTTTTCTACTGAGCTCTTATCACTGAATAGGCTTTTTGTAAACTATCGGTCAGTAAACTTAACTTATTTGGAACATGCATTTTTGTTACAGCACTACCATCCCTATTAAAGTATATATATGAGCTGTGCAAACCAAACCCCGAAATTTTCGCATGTCTTTATTTGACAGTTTTTGACAAATAATATTTTTCTCCTTGGATTCTTGCGTTCGCTTAATTGTTTTACTTGTAAAGAATGTAAAAACGAATATTTCCTGAAATTTTGTCACAAAAATGTTAATAAGGAAACTAGAAAGAGAAAGCTAAATATTGATAAATTGTCGAAAATTTTCTAAGTCAGAAATTTGGCAACATAGGGAAATTTAGAGGGGAATAAAGGGATTTTTTTTTTCGCTCGCCGTAACAGTTCATATCTTAGTACTATCTGAAACTGAAAATAGAGAAATGTTCACTCAAATGAAACAATACGCAAACAACGGTAACAGACGTAATGTAATGTATGCACCGTATAATCATGTGACAGAAACCCGAAAAGAAGCGAAAAAATACGTAACCTTTGAAGTGAAGATTTTCAATCAACGATTCAGTAATAAATGTTTATCAAAAAGTGTTAGAGCACAACTCCCTTATGGCATAATGGTTAGGCTTTGGACGTGTGGAGTGAAGGGTCCTGAGTTCGAATCTCCACCCATCCTAGTAATATTTTTTAAAAATATTTCGAATACAAAACCGGATGATTAGCTTTTGTAGTTGGCGATTTTTCTTCTTTTTTGTATTCCCTCATTGTTGATAGAATGGTCTCTCAATGGTACATTAAAAGTATCAACTCAGAAAATTTACAAGACAGTAAATACGTGGGGTGTTCAATAAAGATGTGGCGTGACCCACTTCCAGTTGAGAGAGGTGCTTGATGTTTTGCGAAGAGCGTACTCCTTCTTCACATAGCCACCACGCAAATTTACACACTTCTCCCACCGGTGCTTCAATGCATGTATGCCATCCTTGTAAAAGTGTGCAGGTTCCTCTGTGAAGCATGCGGATGTTGCAGAAATGAGGTCTTCAGTTGAAGAGAAACGTTTTTCCCTAATAAATCTCTTCAGCTTGGGAAAGAGAAAGAAGTCGGACGGTACCAGATCAGGCGAGTACGGGGGATGCGGCCAAATGTCGTACCCACAAGCGGCTGCTTGTCTCCTGGCAATGTCCGCATTGTCCTGGAGCAGCTGCACACCTTTCGACAGTTTTCCTCGTTTTGAGTTTTACTCGTAACTTTTGTAACAGTTCGCTGTAGTATTGTCCAGTAATTGTGGCACCCTTGAGAATCGGTCATGATGATACCCTCACCATCCCCCCTCCAAAAAACACTCAATATCACCTTGCCAGTTGATGGCACCACGCGAGTCTTTTTTGGGGGGGTGACCCCTTGTGACACCACTGCTTGGACTCCATTTTGGTCTCGGGATCAAACGTATGGATCCATGTTTCGTCCTGTGTAATCAGACGGGAAAAACGTCCTTTGGGTCACGATTGCACAGTTCCAAACATTGCACGCGTTGTTCCTTCTGAAAAGGTTGCAGCAGTCTTGGAATCCACCTGGCACTCGATTTTGACAGGTGCAGATGGTCATGGATGATTGTTTCGATGGACCCTACACTTATTTTGACCTGTTGGGATAGTTCCTGGATAGTTAGTCGTCTGTCTTCCAGGATTAATGCCTCCACTTGTTTCACAGTGTCATAATCAATGGCTGAGTAGGTCTTCCTGGACTTTGGTCATTTTGCACTGACGTCCGACCACATCTAAATTCCTTGTGCCACTGTTTCACCATGCTGTAGGATGGGGCAACATCACCATACACATTAGTCACCTCCTCGTGAATCGCCTTGGGCGATTTCCCCGTAAGAAACAGGTAACGAATCACTGCTATGGCCTCAACTTTGTCCATAGTCACACCTTGTGATGGATTAGGATGTGTAACAAAAAAACGGTTTAGGTTAGAGGGCTGATATTTTGCACTATTTCTATACAGATATACCATTCAACATTATTAATATCTATAACCAATCTCGACTGGAAATGGGTCAGGCCACTTCTTTATTGAACGACCTACGTATGTGCTCAAAACTATTCTCATGTAAGGTTTAACAACAGGTCCTATGAATATATGTGCTGCAAATCAGTTGCACTTCTAATCTTTAAACCCAATCCATATTTAAAATTAGTCCTGCACATTACGTTCAAATTCCCTATAAATATCAGAACATTATATGTATAAATGTTACTTTCATGTTATTTATAATATTCTTATATAACCCTTGATTTAGTTTACGAAATGTAACTGTATAATACCTACAGGTTTCTAAAATATTATATTATTATTATTTTAGTAGTCGTGAGTTTTCACAGACAGTGATGTAGAAGATAATAAATAATAAGCTATTCTATTTAAAACTGGTGTAATTCCCAAAATTTCTGATAATTTCTAGTTGGCAGAATACGAAACGTCTAATTTAGAAATAAAATATATTTACCTAAGGATAAGTATGTTTACGTTATAGATATAACTAGTGTAATTCTTATAATCGACGTCAGCAAATGTTTTTTGTTAGTACAAGACTGGGTGGCTCAAGTGGAAGAGAGGTTTTTTTTTCGAACGTGAGGTCGCAAGTTCGAATCTCCTTGATTCTTTAACTTTTATCACTATTTTTTAAACCAAAATGAGTACTTCATGCGTTGCAGTGAAGGAAAAATGAACTAAAACGTTAGATGAAAGTTATTATATTTCTGTGATGTAAGCGATCAACATGGCGGCTGCAAATTCTATGAGACTCTATAGAGCCTCTGCTCACCACTTGCCACTAGCGACAGGATGAGCACACGAGGCTGAGCCATTTTCGCGCATGCGCATTACTCCTTAAGAGTAAACATTATTCCAAGCGTGTGTTTTCAGTTTCAAAGCCTATTAGTAGCATGTCGGAAAGCTAATCCAAGGAACCCGGATCGAACCCTGCTGTAGGTTTTTTTAAAAATGAAAATCACTTTTCTCTTTGTTTATATATATATATATATATATATAGATATAGATATATAATAAAACCCATAAGGAAATTTAATAAAAGTAGTGAACAAACGCATGTGGAGGCTAGGTAAGTCGTGTTTGGTATTTTTTTATTGTACATGATCTACTCGTGTTTTCACAATGTGCTGTTCCTGTCACAAGTCTGCTCACCTGCTGCGCACGCGCTTTAACGTGATAGGGCTTCTTACGTAACACGTGCACTGTAAATACAAATTAAAAGGGCCCCCTTGGCCAGGTCGCCTTCGAGAACTACCGGTCAAGGCGTCGGCTTCTTGAGTGAGAGGATCCGGGTTCGAATCCCGCCTGGGACAACACTTTTTCTTCTTTCTGTCAAAATATATTTTCATGTGTTCCACTTCGCCCCTTCGCCGACGTTTTAAGTGCATTTTTGTATAAATGTGTTATTCTTTTGTTTCTAGCTGTAAAAGAATCCCTGGAAAAAGACGGGATAATGCGCAAGTTGAAAGCGGAGGTTCGGGCGGAAGTCATCAAAGTACTGGACAACACTACGAAGGAGAAGCCACAACAAGTGAGTGAAAGTTTCCTTGTGAACGAGCTAATCAGAGAGTACCTTGAATGGAACGGCTACAAGTACACTGCTGCAGTCATGGCCACTGGTAAGGAAATTCGCAAATATTTTCTGTTTCTTTTTATTCATGTAGAAATTGTTTGAAATTTGACGATAGCCATCCCAAATTTAACATTAGGAAGTCAAATGAGATTGTTCCTAGTCAACCCATTCCATACGTAAGCATATTTTCCTAAGCTTATAAATACGTTTCCTGGAATGTTTACTTGAATGAAATACCCAAGATTGAGTATTGATAGTGTTGGGCTGTGGTTCAGTTTTCCAGCTGAAACGGGCCCGATCCAGATGACCGAAAATTCGTTAACTACTATATATACATTTCTTTTTTTACGTATGTTTACGTACTGTTAACAACAATATTAACAGTACAGAGCTAAAGACTACTTGAAGTATCAGTTCGATTTCAATTAGGCGTACTGTACATCATTTCAATTAATAAATCTGAGTATTCTGTAGCTGACAGCTGTTGTTTTAAAGCACTGGTAGTTGCAAGGGAGAGTACTGCTACAGATGTCAGAGTTTTATCCCGATAAGCCTGAAATCCTGGTAAACTGGGTTCTACTGTATTAGAATGTCGAAGTCCTGTCTTAGCGTTAGAAAGTCAGGGTACAAAATAAGTGCTATATAATTAAATGTGTGTGTGGCGGACCGTCGGTTATATACTACGGCTTTAAGGAACTTAGGTTCGCCTGGGAAGGGGGGGGGGGGGGACACGTCACTTTAAAGTAGTGGTGTTTTGGATCCATTTGGGATTATGAAAATATTAATGTAGTTTTGTATCGTATTGTGGCATTTAATGAACACGTAGAGGACTGATTCAAGTAAGACTATGATGTCCTCAGCGCATCAGAATCTATGTAAATACACTATATTTAATGTTCGGGAACGTTTTCCAGCTGTATTGAACTAAAACTATTATTTGCCCACAAACTTATTCAAGTTCTCAGGGCGGCAGATAACGATTTCCTTTTACACTCTTCACCTTTCGCTTAAGAGAAATATATATGCGATAGGAACGGAATACTGATTTTGCACACAAATGACTATGTATGTACAGACGTAAGAATAACTTTCCAAGATGATGGCTTGAGGCGAGAACCCTCTCCTTTGGTTCTCGTGTCCATATTGAGAAACTTCTTAACAACCACCTCAAAGTGATGACGTCTATTCAATTGAACTTTTATTGATTGAACAGATAGCCGTGGCTTAGTTTCTTGCAAGTGTGTGGACTGTACTTCTCTTCCGCAGAAACAAATGGGAAAAGTAGCGGTTACACTGAAGTTCAGGCACCATTTTGTATTTGGCCAGTGAAATTGAGGGACATGAAGTAAAAAGACGCGCATTGGTCAAAATTCGGTTTTCTCTGCGTGAAGAGGCCTTGTGAATATATTGAACATTAGATTTTTTTTTTCAAAATTGTTTATTTGAAGGAATAGAAAAAATATATAAGTAAATGTTCGCCCATTATTTTTATTATTTCAGAAGTTGGTTTACCTGAGCAAGCGACAAGTAGATCTTCTATGATGGAGGAATTAGGTGTAAGGGACAGTGACTCAACTGCAAATCTGTAAGTTTCAAAGCTAAAATACCTCTGTTTTTCTATTTGTGTGAATTATACTTGAAATCTATACCTTGTAAATGGCTTGCTGTTTCTTTATTGCTTTCCCAACATTAATAATAAACACAAACGCACACACAAATAGTTCTTAAAGTTAAGTATATCGATGCATAACTCCGTGCCGTTTTTAGAGGGTAGTAGGCTGGAGGCGTCATGTGCTCTCTGAGTGACATAGGTATCATACAACATGTGAAGAGGGGTCTAACCTGTTTCGCAACGATACTTTTTACAGGGAGATGATCAGAAGTGTCATACTAAACCCTGCCCTAATATTTTGCTATTCTCTTCGGAACAATGAACAAAAATTGTATAGAAATATGTGGCTCCGATAGGTAGTGCAAGGGTGTGAACAAAATTGTCTGCCACTCCGCCTTGCCGTGTGCCATAGGGTGACTCTACTTACACGTGTTGGGAATCGGTGTAATAATGCTAATTAGTAGTCTCAGCTATATTAACGTGCCTTCAGTTTTCTCATCGAAAACAGAACGAATTATTTTTTCCCTCACTTTGGTAAGTGCAAAGTAATACAAGAATTTTGGTATTAATTTCTTTTTATAAAGATCTTCTTTGTGGAAACAAGTTGGAAAAGTTTAATCTTTCTTTTTCCGCTTGCCCAATGGGAACCACTGAAGTTCTTACACTAAACCTACTCTTGTGGATATCGTGTATACGTCGGATCTCAGTTGAACCACACTTGTTCAACTTAGATCCGAAGAATATGCAGCATGTTAGGAGAACAGTCGCGTATGGAATACGGGGTACCAGGGTTGAGTTCTATGTCCGTCCAATGTTAACCTGAGCAACTTTGAAGTAAAACACGTTTCATTCTTAAAAGTACATTTCGAAATTACCAAAAAGAAAATCAGATCGTGGTGTAGTGAACTTGTAGGCTAAATAGCTCGGATAAGTTCGTTAATGAGCAAAATCGGCCCAAGGGGGTGGTTGGGGGAGGGGGTTGAAATTTAAAAAAAATATGTATCAGCCCCTATGGAGTTTATAGGGAAACTTTGTCTACATAAATTATAGTACTCCATATGAAGTTTACGGTGACACCAACGATTCAGGGGTTGTGGGGGTCCGAGTGAGGGTGGGGGTGGAAATTCTAAATTTTTAAAACCATGTCTTGTGGGGTAACGTTGAAAAGCTCTTGATGATTAATCCATAAATCAATAACTAGTTTCTCGATAGCGGTCATATTTCTTTAGGGGTATATAAGGCGGCGGGTTTCATTAGGCCTGTTAATTTCAATTGGAATATCACTGCATTCAGTTCTAATAACAAAAGGTTTGCACGGTAATTAGTTAAGCTATTAGGGTAATTAGTTACCGTATTTATAATTTTATAATGAAAATAAAATGAAAAATGATAAAAGTATATTTACTTAGTGTTTTTATTCTGCACTTACTCCAATAAATTCAATCAAAAAATCTTCGAAATCTACCTCAGCCTGTAGGCCTGCCGAAAGGAATTTGTTAGTTACCTGTTAGTGTTATGGTTGCTTCACAAGAAAATTACAAGTGCAGGATTATTGTT
>JAGDQP010035902.1:0-19333 GCA_022664845.1 Lepisma saccharinum | reverse complement strand
TCTGTGTTAATTTCAACATCAACCTTGTTTGTCCAGAATTGTCACGAGTGCCGGTATATTAACATCACACACAAGAAACAATGTCTCAGCCCAAACATAAAAAGAACATCTCGGGTTGAAAAGTGAACTAGGTCTACATCCACCCAAGACATTGTTCATTTGATGGGATCAATAAAGGTATTTTTGTACTTTGAACTGCTTCCCACGAATGTAACAATAAATGGTGCGCACTATTGAGAACAACTGCGTCGGCTGCAGCAGCTGCTGCGGAGAAAAGTCCAGCAAGACTACATCCCATAATTCTTAAAATGAACAACATCAGACCTTACAGTGCAACCATGACGAGAACAACTCTTCAGGAGCGAGGATACAATTCAATTCAAGCACTAACCACGAATCAAGGAAGCCAGTAATTCTAAAACGCTAAACAATAACATAGTCTTCACCATTCTGCACGAGTATTTCCCATAATTAGAGAGCTCTGCGATCCCTTTTTGATAAACATCCACCGGTGTTTGGGTGAAGAAATAATCAAACGAAGAGTTCAATACCACGTCGTCGGAAAGGGATATGCCATCCAACGCGATTGGCTGCGCATGAAATAGATGATACCCTGATAGCGCAAAGTCGGGGAAGTAGGTCGTATGTGGTAAGAACTTTCATTTCCAGCTCCGTAATGACTATTTTGATCATGATTACAGTGTGATGTCTGGCGTTGTACATCTGGAGAGTCACGGGGATGTTATCTTCCTGGTACTTTCTCTGCAATCGTAACCTGAAGTCGAGCAGTTTTTCACAATACAGCGCAGCGTTTATTGTCACATTCTTGGGAATCAGGTCAATGTGAATTATTTCTTTACATTCCTATAAAATGGACAACATTGTCTTGTATGGGTGTAGTTCACTTTTCACATATGACGTTTTTACTCTCTTTGGGTTAATCCATTATTTCGTAGTGTAGCGTTCATGTACATCATCACGCGTGGCAATTCTGGACAAAACGGTTGATGTTGTTGGGAGTAGAGTGAAGACGAGTGAATAAGAAGGCACAGATGACGATACATTGGCCTTAGTTTATGTCGCTAAGCATGTGGGAATCAACGCACCAAATTTCTGCACCTTCCCCGCGGAGCGCAAGTATCTGCCGATGGTTTTATGGTCACAGTCCGTCTGTGTGGCCAAATCCAGTGTTATTTTGTGCATATCCGCAAACGTTCAAACGGCCCTCATCAAAGTCCGATTTCCGTTTAGACCGCGGGGCGTCGATTATGTTCAAGTGTCCCTTCTTGAAACCCTCATACTACCTTTAGACCGTAGGCACATTAACATTGTCGCCATACGCTGCACAAATGTTTTGGCAATCTCCGAGGCTGCACAGCTTGATTAAACTCAATTCAATGTGCCAGAAATGTTCGTTCTTCTCGACTTGACACTCCATGTTCAACCATTTGCAGCAAAAAGACCGATTCATTAATGTTGATGATTCAAGATGGTGGATTAACAAAGAACCATGTAATGGAAGGCGCTCAGAATAATAACAGCAAGAAGTTCACAGGAGAAATTACAATATTTTTTGGCCTACAGAATTTATTCGCCAAGCCAATAAGAATAAATGGATTGAATATATTTCTATACGGAGTACAAGATAAGTAATGTATTTAATAATATACATGCTTTCTGTATTTTAGCATTATAACATTACGTAAGTTCTGCTGGAAAGCTTTTACATAATGCCTCTTCTGATAATTTAACCTCATCAACGACCATGTTTGTAGATTTCAAATGATCAATTTGAAGTCAATGTTGCCAGTTCTAGAACACAAACCAGTGAACTAATTTAGATATGGGGTACTCTCGGGTCAAGTTTAGGGAGAACGATCATGGAATATCCAGTATATACAGGTTATACAGTGTACCTCAATGTACAGTTTTATCATGGTAAAGATATGAGATTTGGGACTAGTAGACGATGCACATTGTTAGAGGTTCCCAATTAATTGATTTTTTTCTTGTTTAACTTATTTTAAAGTTACTAGGTTTATACTTACTTTCTAATTAACAATAGTTACCGTGAGTTACAGCAATCTAAAAACAGCTATATTGGAATGGTCGAAGCTTTATTGATGTTATTTGTTTTATTTAGGGTTTCAAATACTTGCTTTTAATACCCTTGAAGTAACGCTGTGCAACTAATCGTTGAAGAAAAAATCCCCATATGCACAATACGCATTCGCTATTCCCATGCTATTAGAAGACAATAACATAGATCTTAAAATTATACAATTGATTCAAATTAGTCTGAGGATTCTATTTGATTTCTTTTGCCAGACATCCTTCTTGAAGTATCATCCGTCGTTAGGAATCCTCTGCTAAAGTTGCTCGTGAAAGTAAACCACAATTGCCTTTAAATATATTATTGTAAATTTCATAACGCTTGATGTACAACATTGACCCGGGGCTGCTCGTAATCAAACAACTTTTATGCTAATGCTATTTCCTCAGAAGAGAGCGTTGTGACAGACGAAAATATATTTCGTGGCTTCTTTGCGACCTAGATTATATTCCAACATGGTTGGTAAGCTGGAGGGGAAAGAGACCATTGGGAAGACCGAGACGACGTTGGGAGGATAATATTAGAAGGGATCTTAGAGAAGTAGGTGTTTGTGATGAAAGCTGACTTGATTTTGGTCTGGATAGAATACTATGCAGTCAATTTGTTACTGCAGCGATTAACTCGCGAGTTCCGTAAGTAAGCGAGTTCTTTGCAAAGGTAAACGTTTAGTTTTTTCCTTATTGTTGGCTGATAATTCCTTCTACTCAGGTAAATATGGTTATCTCTACCTGGTTTTATGCAGGGGTTTGCCCGAGATACATAACAGCGTATTGAAACTCGTATAGTATGCAGATAGTGTAGGGAACATTGTAGTGGTAAATAGTACATTCTTTTGAGTATAGGAAATTCGCGTTTTCACTATCGATATAGTACAGCTACAGCATAGTTAAAAGTATCGGATGGCAAAATTCGAGCAATGAAATTTGATTATTAGTTCTATTAGACCTGAATAAGGCTTTCGATATCCTCAATCATAAACTGTTACTAGCAAAATTAATTTTTATAAATTATCTAATGAGGCTATAAAGTAGTTCCAATCATATCTAACCCAAAATGGAAGAACTAGTCCAACTTAGTTCTTGTTTAATATCTAAACCTTTGACCATTTATTATGGCGTTGCTCAGGGTAGCATTTAGGGACTACTGCGGACTTGTATTACGTTGCTAAACATTGTGAAATACTCTTTTCTGTCGATGACACTCACCTAATGATTCCAATCAAGATTGAATCAATAGTGCACACTATTGATCTTATCAACTTCGACTTACAAGCTAAAAATACCTCGTGCAAACATGTTGGACTCTGCATTAACACTGAGAAATCATGCTTTTGGTATATGGTACAGATAAAAGTATTAAAGAAACCACCCCTTTTGACATCCACATCATAATCACCAATACTAAAGTTATATTCCTCTCTACATTGTCAAATTTGGAATGATCTTTGACCGAAAACTCAGCTGGACTAATCCCATCATAAAGCAAATTTCTTTTAGCGTACGTTCTACTCATATCTTTGTACAAAATTTTCCAAATTTCTTACGAACGAAGTGAAACCAACTGTGATTAAAACGATGACATTTCCTTCGTTTGTATTTGTATAAATTCCACTCTAGAAATAGGTACTATTGTATGGTTTCTGCTTAGTAACTTTTGTACATATGTGGTTAATTATCCTCTCTTACTGATTATTTACTTCTGGTGTTTATTAGGTACATATCTACAATAATAATTTTTACTTATATTTCATATATTAAAATATGCATTCTTTTTTCTTTGTTACTTTTTTTAGTTTCTTGTACTTTTTCCATGTATTCTTTTATACTTTTGTATGACGAGCGTTAAATGGCAGAACAGCTTACAGCTAAATTTCGGCTGACGAATAAACACATTTTCAATTCAATTTCAGATAAAAAAAAAATAGTGATAATCTCAACATGATATATTCAGAAAAGTGTGTAGTACAATATTTCGTGAAAGACAGGTAGCGCCGGATAATGAAAAATCATTGGATAAAATTGGCCTCTGAAGTGTACTCTGGTCCACATATTGGCCTAGCGGTAACGCCCTGATTTCTCTGTACTCCGTTACAGGTACAAGTTCCGTAGGCTCTATTTAAGAGAGTGGTTTGAATATAACTGAAGGATGCACGGGAAGAACAATCAAGGTCCATTTTTGAAAGTTGTGAGAAAATACGCATGTTAAGGTGTAAAAACTTGAATTGAAGTTATTTTTGCTCTTAGGCATCTTTGCTTTAGGTCGAACAAATACCTAGATGCCAAAAAAAAACTTTAGATTCAAGTTTTTACACTTGAAAACGCGTTTTTTTCTTACAACTTTCAGAAATGGACCTTGATCGTTTTCCCCGTGTACCCTTTAACTATTACAAAACCTGATTCTCAGGAGCTCACCAGGCTATTTAGGGCATTGATAACAATTCTCTCTCTCTTTGCACACGGAAGTCTTTATCTGTCAAGATTTGAGCTGCAGACAGATATAGAGAGGAACAATGTAGCCATTCATTATGTGCGAATGATATTCGCGGTGAAAGGTTTTGTGAAAACAAGTCGAACACGTGAATATCGAAAGACATGTTGCGAGAGACATCTTGCCATTGATTTATGGTATAAACCTAATTATAAGACTAATGTCAGTTTGATGGCCCCTCGTTGCAAATTTTGATGTCATTTTAACCTAGCATGGCATGAAGGCCTTCTGTCCGCCCATTCAATACCCCAATAATTTTGATAAAACCGGTTCAACTATGAAGAAGACATGCAACAGCCGTGACTGCCTGTATGCAATTGCTGTAGTTATAGCAGAGTGTAGGAGATGGCGCGCGACGTCGTATACTTTGATAATTCGCTTCCGTGGTTACTTTCATAAATATTAAAAGTTTCTAAACAGGAAATGTATAAGAATGAGGAAAAAGAAGAGACAGTAATTATTTTTTATAATATAAATACAGATGTATAGTTATTTTGTTTTCTGCTGGTATATGCAATAGTTTATTATATGAGATATAATGACCCGGCCGAGCTGGTCGTCTCGTGCTGTACTGAACCGAAGCACGGATAAAGTGCGCTAACATTGAATTGTTAGTCTTTCTAAAGTCGATACTCTTTCTCTGCACGGTTGAGAGGCCTGAAGGTACTTCAATCTCTCTCGTTAGAGGCGAATTATCAGAAAGTCTCTTGTAGATTGAGAGGTCTTCCAATTGGGCAGTCGCTCTCCTGTTCGAGCACTCCCTGCTAGTATTTGATCTCTTGGCCGAGAGGTCATTAGGTAGTAACTGTCTTCTCCCCGTGAGAGGACACACATTCAAGTTTATATACGTCCCTGAGAGGTCACAGACAGGACGCTTCTCCTACCCGGGAGGACGTCCTCTTCTCATTGATCTCTCCACTCTTTCTACCTGCCGTTTCGTCGTTGGGATTGCTCCGGACCTTTGTTGGACACGCACTGACTACGTCTCCCCCGGACTACGTCACCAGAGATTCGCCGTTGGAGGCTACGTTCATCTTTCTCTCCTCGCACCCTTGTGCTAGTTACAAGTCGTTAAGTGGTTGATACTCGTCTTCACTGTCACTGGCATCCGAACGAGGACTGCGTGACTTGTTATAGATATCTCCAGCATAATTTCGCAGTTCCTATACACAAGAGAATATCGAAGCCGTCCGTAACCTACAGCCTTCTATTTTACAACAGTGGGCGTCTTTACGGCTCGCATAAATGTGCACCGAATATTGACGCGAGAATTGAAATTCCATCTTTACAAATTGCGAAGTCCAGCACCTAAAAGCTAATTATCAAGTACAACGTAGACAATTTTCTGAGCAGCTAGTGGCTAAGGTGAACGAGGACGATTTCATGAGCACGCTGTGGATGTCGGGTGAAGCCTACTTCCACCTCAATGACTTCGTCTGTAAGCGCACAATTTCCGTTATTGAACCGTTCGGCAAGGTTTCTTTACACAAGAACAAACCATGTGTTGCAATATAGGACGTTATTTTTTTATTATTATGGTGATGGGATCGCGGTGTCCGTAACGTCTGATCACTATGTTGTCATGTTGGACACATTTGTTGCACGGCAACTGAATGCCTGCCGGGTGGCCGAGCGGTCTGCGGCTGTAGGCCATCGGCTCGAAGGTCCCGGGTTCGAGTCCCAGCAGGGGCATGGGTGTGGATTTTAACAGCTAAAGGTGAATCGTGACGGGCCGAAGTCCAAAGTTACTAGACTGGCAGATATAAAAATAAAGTTTACCAAAGTTTTACGGTAACTAAATAACTTTTGCTACTTTTGTGAGAAGGTCTGGTTTCATGAAATCGAAACAATGTCCCATTCTGCACGCAACTCCATTAAACTCTACGGCAGTTGCTTGGTCACCGAGAAATTTCCATGTACGAACACATACCTTAGCACCCATGATCCCCTAGCCTAATCGTCTGTTAATTTTTCTTGTGGGATTACCTTAGGGGCAAGGTGTACTATAGTTGACCTGGTATAACCGAAGAACTGACAGAAAGGATCCATGACGAACTTACTCAGATTTCTGTCAACATGTTATGTGGAACTATGCAGAATTTTCCTAGATAACTGCAGAAATGTTTGCGCAGAGGTGGTGATTATTTACTAGACGTCACCTTGAACACATTAACCCATCTCTTGAATCGAATTAAATTTTATGTAAGTACTTCAGGCAATTTGGGCTCAGCCCGAATGCATGATCATGGGAGAATTGGTGGAATGACGAAAGTGGGTGGAAACGAGAGAACCGCGACAAAAACCACTCACACGATGCTTGTCCATCACAAATCCCACACCCCAAGCATCAGAATCGAGCGCTCTACCACTGTGGCACCGCGCCCCCCTTACCCATCTCTTCAGCGGTACGCATGTTATATTCCTCTGTATCATTCATTGCCATAGTTAAATATATTTCAATGATTTATTGTTTCTATTTATCCCTGTTTCAAATTTACTGTATTTTTGAATACTATACTGTAGTATAACTCACTGTATGTCAAAAATTATATAAATTATTTTATATGCTTTTAGTTTTCGAGAATTTTAATCTTTATCACAATGACAATTGCGCCGCCCGAAATATCCCCAGTAACGTGCCCCACTAGTCAAATTACATGGAAATGGCATGTGAGTACTTTATTATTTAAATTTTTTGAAATTGGTTGGCCACACTGACAACTGCGCTGCCAGGATGCTCTTATTACCTTTTCCAGTGATGAAAATGTATGTAAAATTTGGTATATATCAATGGACGTGTGTAGATTTGTATAAGCAAATGGTATTTGTATAAGTTGAATTTTAAAATAGGTTGGCAATACTGACATCTGGGTCACAATACCCGACCCGAAATATAAAAGTATTTTATTGTTATCGGAACTACACCCTAAAACTGTAGCTTTGAATTGTGTGTACAAAATGCCAATTTGGTACCCACAATTTTTGAGAGGCAGTGGCGAATCCATTGTTGTGTTTAGAGGGGCGGTTCTTTGCCTCGCAGCTCTTGGGAGCGAACTGATTAATAAAAAAACGAAGCTGAAACATGAATTTCTGGGTCCATGACTGCCTCTGGAAAATAGGTGGTAATTGGGGGTAACCTCCCCAATATTTGAGAATCAGTGACGAGCACAGGAATTCATATTTTACCATCGTTTGTTTCCTCCGAAGAACTGGGAGAAAAAGAACCGCCCCTCTAAACCCAACCCTGGGTTCGCCACTGCCTCTCAAAAATTGTGGGCACCAAATTTTCATTTTGTACACACAATTCAAAGGTACATTTTTTGTAGTGTACGTAGGTGTTTGAAGTTTCAAGTCAATCAGATGAGTGGAAGAGTGGGCCAAAATGAGCTTATAAGATTTCATTTTTACTAACAAGCGATGTTAAATACAAGCTTATAAAAATGCTAGTACATTAGTGCCTTTGGTGCCGTGTTTTTTTCAGGTAACCTCCAGGATGGAGCAATGCAAAATCATATCCATTTAGTTATGATCGACTTAACCCCTTTCTCCTGTACTTCATTATAACAAATTGTGTCACCTTTTCCGTTTTCATGATGCGGCGTCAGAATTTACTTTTACTTTACTTTATTTACTTATTTATTATTAGTTACTTAAGAACTAATTACTTACTTTTATTACTTTTACTTATTTACTTTTAGTTACTTAAGAAATTTACCCTTGCACTCACGAAATTTTACCCCATACTGTCGATTTTTAAAACATTTTTACTCACAAAATTCAAGTGTTCCTACCTACAGAGACTATTTACCAGGCAAATTAATTTCTCCTGATTATGTAATAAAGTCGCTGAAAGATGAACGCAGACGCATTTCAATGTAAACAATAAGGCAAAATAATAATAAAAAAAGGTCACTCGACTGTTTATATTCTATTAATGAAAAGAAAGGAACTGGATAATTGTAAATATCCATTTTGAACTTCCTGACAATCCATGGAATTTTCAATATCGTTGTATTAGTTTATAATAAAAACATCTATCAATGCATCATTTATTTTACACATATTCTGTTAGAAAAAATCCTCATAACAAATGTGCAATTTTAACTACTTTAAAACTACAACATATACAATGATGAGTAATGAATATATATGAACTTACATGTGTAATTATGATTACAATAATAAGTAAATAAAACGACTAAATAATGCTCATTTAAGTCTGATATTTCGCACGGACTTACAATCGCAACAATGATATTTTTTATGGTAAACACTTTTTCCATGTGGAGTATATACATGTATTGACTCCTATTGTTTGGTGGAAGAATAGTTTGGGAGTTGCTTTACTTTAAATGATCCACTCCCAAAACCATTCTCTTGTAAAATGCACTGTAAAGGTATTGGAACATTTGTTGTAAGTTTGTGCAACAAAACTGACTGGTTATGGTTCTCTTACCTTCTGGTTGTGGTAAACTGGTTCTGCTATGTCCTGCTCGTTCTGCATCTGGTGTAGGACATTCAACCGCTAAGCAAATTCTTAGACCGATGAAAGCACATTTGCATATTTCACAACCTTCACTCCAGATTGAATTGAGGTTAGAAACGTCACACGTTGGTTCGGTTTGTCTTTTAAATCTTGGAGCTGCAGAAATATATCAACATTTTTTTTGAGTACAGTTTGACATTTAAGACCCAAATATCATACGATATAAGAAGTATTTGGAAGGTCAATAATATTTGACATTTATGCTACAGATTATTCAATTAGTTAATCGCCAGATGTAGGGTTTTTCGATAGTAATCTAGCATGTAAAAATCATTATAATTTTAGTAAAATTTACAAATTCGCTAAAATGTCTGAGATTGGAACCATGAAAATGATGGGAAGTTGAATATTTTAATATGAGAACTAAAAGTAGCAGAAATCAGCAACCAGCTGGACACATGACATGATTGTAAAAACCAGGACTATCTGGTCAAAAGCATGACAAATGGACACCTTATCTAGGATAGTAATAATTTTTGTAGACATTTTCTAGTAAATTACTGTGAATTAAAAACATCACACTCGCACGTATTTGGGATCCTAGAACCGTATTTAATTTTTTGGTTGAAATATCGATATTGAAAACTATTAAGTCAACTTTGTTATGTATTTGGGACCAGATTCCGATAAAAGCTCACAAGGTTTTCATTCTGACCATTGTGTGTGCATAACAATGCATAAGTTACCAAGTGAATTAATTGACCATGTTATACGTAAAGTCACGAAGTCTGCAGTAGTTATAACGAAGAGTTGCTGGCTTACTGTATTATTTTCCTATGTTATGTTTCCGTACAAAAACATGTAACTTATATGATTTGTCCACATAATCGAACTTAAGTTCTAAACTTATGATTCGTTCAGGTCTAGAAATTTTGCGTAGAATGCAAGAATTGAACTGTACACAAGACACAGGATGAGATTACATTACAGTTGGGAAACATTGTATGACTTTTCGGGCTCTAACAATGCGATTTGGTAATTTGTAGCAGTAATATTATTGCCCGAATCTTCATCGAGAAGAAGTTTTTAATTAAGACTGCATCATGTGAAACCGAAGAATTTTCTAGAGATATTATAAAGGAGGAGACCATTTTCAGTAATAAAATGTAAATCAAATATGATCAAGGATTGCTATGGTACACTACCCACAACGCACACAAAACTGACAATGTATTGCACTGGAAAGTCTAAACAGTAGTTATCTAGATATACTGTTTGTGAGCGCATGGTCCATGTCGCAGGATACTACTTCTTCTAGGAGCAAAGTGACAACTACGTTTAACTCAAAATTACACATCACGAGGAGACGCCATCCTTGAAAGTTAACCAAGACTTTCTCTCTATAACTGCAAATACTCACGACTTTCATTGGGATCCAACTCGTAATTCAGTTCCCAAAGATCATCAATCCTTGGAATATATATCTTAGTCCACAATTCTTGGAATTTTAAACCTTGGAGAACACACATAATTGTTACCCGACGCCAGAACGATTTTAGAATTGAAAGAGTTTTACCACTCTTACGATACTTACACTTTTTTTTATCTACATTTTGGGAATTTTTGATGTAAACAAATTTCTCCCAGTTTTCCATCTCGCCAGTTCTCCATTACCGTTGGTTCCGTAATTACAACTAGGCGTGAAGTGTGGAAATGAGGTTACCAGATGAGAAAGGAAAGCAAGTTAAAGACGAACAGTATAAAAAGGAGACAAACAATAACAAGTTAGCATCATTTCATGTGTCACTTGCAAAGAACGGAATATTGTCGGCGGTGTAAGATGAGATAATCATATTGTGGCAAACCAAGAAGGATTACATTCCTAATGTAGGCAAGTTAAAATATTGTTTCAGTACAATCACCCGAGACATCAAAGATAAGAGGCGTAAGGATTGAAGCCGGTCGTAGGTAATCCAGGTTTTCTAATATGAAGGGTTGAGTAAACAGCGTTTGTTATGTAGTATTTAACGCTACAACTGCATTTGATAGTTAAATGCATGTATTTAACATCGCATTTAAATGTATTTAAATCATACGATGATACAACAGCAGAGAAAAGAACATGAAAATAACGGAAGCAGTTGAAAGAGAAGGAATGCAGATAAAGAGATGCTTACAGAAATGGATTTAGAGAGAACCGAAAGAAAATATATAAATTGCATCAGTTCTAACAACCCACCTGTGCAAACGAAAACAAATGAAATCACATCACCCACCGAATTTATGAACATATTTATATATAGTATTGATGTATTTAAATTCATAGACCTCAGACAGACTGGGAGTCTAGTACCAGGCTCGCCCGATTACAGGGGAAACACTCTACCGAATGCTGTACCTCTTTGGTCAATTTACTTGATTTAGATAGATTTAGTTAGGTGCATTGTTAAAACCAATGTTGGCAACGCTTGCGACAAATAGCTAAGTTTGGTGTATTTATAGTAATGGATAACGATAATAATTTTGCAAAAGTCGCTTTCAAGTTTATTTAAGTACTTTTGAAATGTATTGTCAAAATGATGTGTAAAGATGCACAAAAAACTGTCGGTCGGTCTGAAGGACGTCATGAAACAAAATATAATTGTAGCCTCAATATCTACCGGAACAAGGAGAAGTCGATGGAGTAGAATACAGTGTAGTTTTTAATTAGTGGGAGGTCTGTATTCGACAAAATAATATTTAGCGTCTTTTAATGCAGAATCTAGCGGCATTTTATCACGAAGAGTTAGTAACAGTAGTTAAAACATCTCCAAAGGAGATGTAAGGAGCATGAAATAAAAAAAAGGTTAATAAGACGAAAGAGAAAAAAAATAGAACAGATGAAACTAAATTGGAAAAGAACAGGTTGTTATCGAAGAAGTATTACAAATGACAATAAAAAATGTAAAAAAGAGATAAACACAATAATAACAATAGGGAGAAAGGCACAAAACAGAAAAAGCTCTTCTGTGAAGCAAGCTAGCGAACAGTTGTGGAAAAGGTTAACTGATTTGTATATACTATTGTATTGTATGGACTCTATGAAAGAGTGACGAAATAAATTTGAAAGCCTTCGAAATATGAAGTTAGGCAAGACAGGACAAACATCAGCTGGCCACACAAAGTGCGTGATAAGGATAGTACTCTAAACAATAAAGAGAAGAAATAGGAATTGGTTAGGACATTGATTTCACTAGACGTTTATACTCAAGAATGCAATTAAAGATATGAATGGACCAGAAAAAGAAAGAGGAGAAGGCAAATCTTACTTCTTGAAAGTAATTAGGAAGCTAAATCGTAAGCTGAGATGAAAACAAGAGCTCTCATGATCGGAATAAATGGAGAGCACCCATCATGCCTTGCACTACCTTCCGCTTTCAGCAAAGCACGAATTACAATAATGATTTTGATCCATTATAATAGTTGAACAGTTATGAAAAGTCAGTATCTGGTGAAGTAGATAACCTATATTATGGAAATATTAATCAATTATTCTAGAAACCATGAACAGCTACAATACAGTTTAATTTTACATTATTTTAGTTACCATAAAGTCAAAGTTTCTTCCTTATGATTTAGATAAAATATCTGGACGCCATTTTGACAAATCAACAAATAGTAAATATCGTTACAGCTTAAATTATTAAATGAACTTTTAAGATTTAACTCAGAATCAGAATTGAAACTTACATCTCGCAGACAAAACAGCTTCCAAAATTCCAAGCATAAACATACAAAATGTTTGAATATAATTCATTATCGGATGCTCGTTCGTCAAAGGTATCTAGAAATAAAGCAATACATTTATATTATGATTTGCCCAAATATTAAATATAAGACGTTAAAAGTAAAGGTTTAGACTTTAATGGATAATGGCGAAACATTGTTCTGCAAATTCTACAAATATTTACTTTCATTAACACGTTGTGATTTCCTTAAATTAACATTTTGTTGTTCTATAGCCAAATATAGTACGTATGTTAAAATGGTGCAATGTATAACGAATGTGCTAGATAACTAACGCGAGATAACCATTGCTAGTTGGATGAGATAAATATTATGAGTTTTTAATAAAGGTCAACAGCCTCTTAATATTCTTCCAATGACCGCTGCAACGAGCGAATAGTAAACTAGATGGCACGCGCCATACGTGAGTCATATAGGACACTTGATTGTGCTGCTGTGTGTAGAAGGAAAACGGTCCACTCCACGTTTTTGAAGTGTTGTTTGTGTTTGATCATGGCAGTGTCACATACTGCAGAGGACCACAGAGGACCAGATACGGGATGTCATGGTGTATGAATTTCACCAGGGACATCCAGCCAGCACAGCGGAACGAAACATCAATCGACGTATATGGCCAGGGTGCTATGGATGTGCGAAAGTGCCAGAGGTAGTTTCGGTCTGGGGACACAAGCCTCATGGATGAGCCACGAGAAGGGAGACGTATGCAGCTGGGCAACGATGCCCTGGGAGCAGCGGTGAAGGCAAGTTCAATGCAAACTGTTGAAGAACTGGCCAACGAACTCCATGCCATCCATTCGACCGTTCATATATATATGCAGGACCTTGGGTACGTATTGAAACTCTGGAAATGGGTACCCCAAGCGTTAACGCCTCAACAGAAGCAGCAGCGAGTTCACATAAGCAATTCCCTGCTCACCCGTCACAGACGTGAACCATTGCTCTACAGAATGGTGACAGGGGATGAAAAGTGCATACCGTGATATTACACGCAAACCGCAGTGGGCACCTAATGAAGGGCAACAGGAACTAGGCCGAAACAGAGTCTCCACCCCCTACAAAGTAATATTATGTGTTTGGTGAAATATCCGTGAGATAATCCATTTTGAGCTCTTGCCACGTAACCAGACCATGAATGCAATTGTCTAGTCTCAGCAGCTTGAACGCCTACGAACTGTTTTGTTGGAGAAACGTATTCCTTTGGTTAATCGCAAGGGTGTGCTCATCTACGGTGATAACGTGCGCCCACAGACGGGAAGAAGGACCTGTGCTAAGGTCAAGAAATGTAGCTGGGAGAAACTCCCCCCACACGGCGTTTTAACCAGATCTTGCGCTAACAGATTATTGTCTTTTTCGCAGCCTGCAAAACCACCTTTCCGCGAAAACACTGCAAATGAGTGTGACGTGCGATGAACAGTGACCCAGTTCTTTGCCTCCAAAACCGATTACTTCCATCAGTGGGGGATTAAACAGCTGGTTGACAGGTGACAGAGTGTTGTGGAGTCCGATGAAGACTATTTTCCGTTCCAGGTTCTTTTCCTCACGGTGCAAAAGTACTACATTACGTATGGGATAAACCGATATATTACAAAACGGTAGATTCTTGGGAGTGTGTTCCATTGCAATGTCTTTTAACGATGTTAAAATTTAACTGTATTTTTCACTCGTGGCATGATTGGATTAAAAATAGAAAAAAAAATAAAAAAAAATACATTAAAAATGTTCCTATTTACGTATCGCCATGAATTCTTGTACAAGGATAAGATTATCCGAATGGACTATCATATTTTTCAATTACTCAGGAGTCCGTATGAAATTCGAGGGAAACATTTTGGTTTCTTGCAATCGTTTTGTGCAATTCATCTTAGTTTATTTTAAGAAAACAGTAAGCATAAAATAATTCAGTGAAATTCTAGAATAATAAAATGTTGTTAATGGTTAGTATTATTACTATCCAGCAAATCATGTTATTGTTACAATAGTATGTCAACCATATTATCCAACCCACTAAAGCAAACATTGACATCTTTAATAATGAATGTTGTTCCTATCAAGAAATACCAAATATCACACATATTCCGTAGCTTAAATTAAATTACTCAGCTCAGACTTGAAAATGAGAAGTATTTCACGCCAAATCCATAAACCAGAATGGTGTTCCAATATCTACTCGATACAGGTGAACAGACAAAGAGAGAGAGTATTTGATGACATTTTTGTTTTGTTACCAAGATATTGAAAATGCCAATATAGAAAAGCTGGAATTCCTTGTGTGAAAATATCAATATTAAAAAGGTGTCTAACTCATTGTTTTCAAAACTCATGAAGAAAAGGTGTCCAACAAGTAAAACATCAAAAAGAAAATATAGAAACTGCTACTTATTAAAGATACTTAGTTATTTATGTAGGTCATCCAACTTATGTTGCAACAACTGCCGTTTATCAGTCTTCATTTTATCACTTACGTTCATGTATTATAAGAACTCCACAAATGTTAAAAATTAAACGAAGAAAGTATGCACTCCATTTCAAGCTAGAAGTCAGTTTTAGCGTTGTTTGGTAAGTGAATTGTTCAAGTCAGACAAAAATTTATATATTCGAAATCAGTTTATGGAATTTGATTTACATCTGAAATGTAAGTTTGTAATGTGCAAGTAAGAAGACGTAATAATCTAAGGAAATGTAGGTTAATCTGAGTTTTCAGAAAGGTAATTATATTGCAAATATGTCAAGGAGATTTTTAATTACACTTCTTAATAATTGTTTCATCATGTATTAGGTCTTAAGTCTTTTAAACACTGGATCCACAAATACATTCCTTATCGTGCAATTGACTTCTATGATTAGAACTGATACATCGTAAGTGCTCAAAAAGCTTAAAAGGTTTGTATTGACATCTCGTAAGTGCAGAAAAACTGATAAAATCATTAGCATTAACTAGAAAACGTTCACTTAACACCATTTAATAAAGGTATTCCTTGATAGTACTACAGTATACTCGTCCGGATTCAGTACACTTCATTGGTTACTGTCTACTATAAAAAGATGAATTTTCATTTGCGAAATATCAATGTTTCACCCTCGAAAATCTTTGCATTTAGCCTTACCTTCTTGATTATAATGTTTCATCGGGTTAAAATCTTCACCACTGTAAATATAACGAATGCCTTCATGACTATCTGAGGTTATAACTAGGTTGTATGGTTCTACGGATATAGGAGATTACGCAAATACCAACAAAACATAATGGTATCAAGTTTTTCCATATGTTTTTTTCCAGATTTTTCCTATTCACAAAGCAGTGCCGACAAAATGGATGGATTTTTTAATATTGATTTTAGTAACAGATAACAGTGGTCATTAGAGATTAGTATGTTTCAATATACTAAGCTACTCTTTTCTTGTTCTATTTTTTCATTGTAACTGTTGTTGTTAATGTCCTCATGTAAGGTGTGTAAGTATCACACTTTATTTTCAATTGAACAGTTAAAAAGCAACTATCCTTTTGTTTAGAGGGAAATGTCTCCATACAAATATATAATGTGACTAACGTTGAAGTCCGTTTAAAATATGCGTGCATTAATTACACCGGAAATGTGTCTTCAGACCCAGTATAAACACACATTGACTGCACTATTTTTTAAAAAAATTTTAACTACATTATGCAACTGAACTAAGATATGTTTTCTAGCATAATTTGATTTGCAATCTTCTCTTATCTACTGTCCATGTACTTGAAGGAAAAAGTGTAGAATGTGAATTTTGATCTTTTTTTTTAACGACATGATGTACGTACATTTATCTTCTGATCAGTAAAGTAGGAATCATATTAATTCCAGTCACGAATGGACATTCTATGCTATTATCTTGAAACTATAAATATTTCGAAGAGAAAGATTATTTATTTTTTAGTATTCATAATAACCAGAAAGTTTGAAATCAATGTCTGAAAATAATTCCTAACCTAAGTTTATGAAGTTATATTACATCTGCCAAGGTGGGTGAACACGCCGATTCGCATTACTTAATATCGGATTCTTTTCATTCTTGTGAAGGAAGTGTTGTTTTCTGCTTTCAATCATTGTATTTTATTCGCTTGTTGCCGCCATAGTCCAATAGAAGGTATTGGAAGGAAATTGGCGGGAAATAACAAATTTTACAATATTCCTCACTTTGATAATTGGAATTTATTTTTGGTCTTTGGGTAACTTAGGCTCAGGTCGGGATTGGATAGGGCTATGGTGTTTTGATGGTTGTTGGCCAGGGCCTACTTTGTAGTTACCACCCCAGCATTTATCTGGTGTGAATGAAGAAAGTCCCTGAAGAAGCCTCAGTGGAAATGGGCGGCCACTTCCCAGGACGTTCCGATTTCTAAGCCAACGCACTGCCAACTGCGGTGTAGTCGCTAGATTCTCACATTTCAAGTGTTTCTTTTTAGAAATGAATTTAGCATGAGGCGTTTTCAAACGGATAAAGAACCTATATACTGCAATTTATTTGTATTTTACTAGAAGATAAAACGCTAAAGTCTATTATAGTGCTAAATATATTTCTTTGGATATTAATGTTTCGCACGAGCTACTCCTTGCCCAGCTATTGGATATAATATGTTTTTGCAATGTCTACAAAGGCTTTATTATAATTTCATTTCAGATGTTGCAGACAAAACAAAATGCAGGAAAGAAAAGATTCTGAAAGATGTCTCAGCTGTTAGAAATCTTCAAGTTATCTGAAAGATGCTAAAACATCTCTTTTATATAAGATATAACACTGATAAATTATGGTAAGTATCCAAATAAATACCTTCGTATAAGGTCCTTTAAGAAGGAAATTGACAATTGCTTAATTTTATGTTATTGATCTTTCGCTTACGATATGTAGTCAGTATAACTGGACACGTTTCATTAGATTTCATAAGAGCTTTCAATCGCTTTGTTCACATTTTGTTCTTTACGATTTCAAATAACATACGGTGTACGTGCAGAAAGTAAGTTCCGATTTTATCCGCTGCCATCGCAATTGGCCATCGCAGTTCTACCATCACAGTTCGGCGCATGCGTTCTAGTTGCTCTGAGTCAAGGAGAAGGAGATTACGCCATTTTGAGATCGCTGTCTGTTGTGTACACTTTACAATGCGTGTATACAATTGGCAAAGTTGATTGAAAATCCTGCCCCATCTTACAGGACTTTGGTTGAATCCTTTTTTGAACACCCACCGTACAGCCCTTACCTCACCTGTAGGGACTTCTATTTTGTTTTGCACCTGAAAACGTTGCTTCGTGTGCCAAAATTTAACAACGATGACGAGCTCAAAGGACATGTTCCCACCTGGTTGATGACACCATACAAAAACTTGTGCCACGCTATGACAAGTGCCTAAACAATTATGGGAACTATGTGGAAAAATAGTGTACGGATTGTGGTTTGTTTTGCAATAAAAAGTTTGTCTGTAACTGTCCTTGTTTTGTTTTCATTACCAAACGGAGCTTACTTCCTGGATGTGCCTTGTATTTACTGAATATAAATTGACGTTGTAAAGAAAAATAAACAATAGTTCCACAGTTCGATATACTTTAATTTCAAATGATACATTAAAAAGATATCCACATTAGACAGACAACGTATCTGACATTACACCAAATACGTTTGAGTGTGCAAATTTGAGATTTTTCATTGATTTCTAATAGAAATGAGCTATAATGAAGGTGAAAACCATATATATATAAAAGAATTACACATTGCATAAATAAAGAATGCACATTTTGGTTTATTCTTCATGCGTTAATTATGGTCATTTTAAAAGGTATCGATATTCGGGCAGCTAGATTGTTCAATTTGTGAGTTTTATTAACTTTAACAAGATATCAAATTATTCTTGGTTATGCAAATTACCAATGGGTTTGGGAAAGGAAACTCAGAGAGTACAAAAGCACTGACTCTGGGAAGATGTTTCGTTTGGCGACCTTTAAAGAGGAAATTGGAAGGGGTAAGAAGGGTTTTACAGGGATTCAATCAATTTATAGCCGTTCAAGTTGGAGATGTTATCACGAGAAATTGGGAAGGTGACACCCACCTCTGACTGGGAGTCTGACAGAATCTTTTCACTTAAACAAACCTCACTTGTACTGAACTTTTCTTTACATTAGTGATGGCAATGATAATGATGAAGATAGTAATTTACATTTCTAATGTTTTCTTTCAAATTGTTTTAATGATCCAAGGTGTATGCGGCAAATATGATTCAATAATACAGAAATTGTTGTTTATAATTTAATCTGTATATAAGCATAGTCCTCATAATAGATAGACTTAACATGCTTCCCCAATTCTGGCTGCGCTAAAACTAATGGATTTTTGTTCAGAGCACGTGATTTTGAATCCATCCGCTAGGTAGCTCTGCCATAGACGTCATATTCAACTATGAGGTCTATGGCAGAGCTACATAGCGGATGGATTCAAAATCA
>JAGDQP010035900.1:0-19334 GCA_022664845.1 Lepisma saccharinum | reverse complement strand
GCTGTGACTGCCTAGAAAAACATAACGCTAAAATAAAAAACGTAACGCATTATCACACTATTATGTGAGAATCTTCTGACAGAAACAAAGGACAATACTCAATACTTATGGAGATTTTTAAATCTCCTACCTACAAAAATGTGACGAACCAAAGAGACTTGAACACACCACAGAAAAGTTGTGTCGCAGAGTACATAGTGGAAAGGGTAAAAGTTCACTCCAAATGTGAGATATTCCACCCACTACCTCCTACAATTCACACGGAGCAGGTAGTTATAATGTAAAAACTGCATTAGATATGGTGGAAAAGAACTTACTGTAAAATAGAGGCACAGCTACTGTAACAATCCGTACCTGTTTCCTACGTCAGTGTCTATATTTGGACCTGCCCTGAGATACCTATGTTGAATACCAACCTGTAAACACATATGGCGGGGGGGGGGTTGTCAATGCATTTCACAACACAAATAAACGAAATGAACGAGAAAAGTGTAATTAAAGACAAAACATTGGCCATTTTTAGGACCAAAACAATGTATTAGAGACCGGGATTGAAGCTCGGTTAATGAAGCAACGATTACCAGATCTGAACAAGGAAACCGGGAAAGTGGAAAAGTCCAGAAACCAGGGAAACTCCTCGAAATGGGAGACCAACCAAACAGACAAGAGGCAAATGGAAAGAGATGTAACCAATAGATATATTGTACGTCAGCCAGCCAAGAGCCCGGTCATGAACATGACTGACTGACCACTAACACTTAAACATTAAAATAATAACCACAGTCGTCACTACCCCCAGACGGCTGAAATCATGATCCACACAAACCGGAATACCGAAACGAAAATGAACAAAACCTCAGATTCTGAGAGCAGTTGATACACACACACAGACATGGGCCTCTGACCAAACATATGAGCACAAAAAACCTCAAAGGACAAAATAGTAAAGTAAATTGAGAATACCAGCAAACCGCTAGAACAAAAACCAGAATCACATGACAAGAACCAACCTAAGCGGTAATATACTGTCTGTATGCTAGAAGAATAAAGGGAGAGGGTACATCAAAACGCCATAGATCCGCCGATAATTACCCAAAGTGGCTCATTTTGCTCACAATTGTTGTGACTGAACAACAGAAGGGATTATGAAATTTCACTCGTATAGTCATATCCAAAGCGGGAGAAAAGTCAGGGGGACATTTCTCAGTAGATGGCGATCACCAAGGCAATGTTTGGTTTCTCCTATTTTTCTCTTATATTGTATGGCACCAGACTTGATGATTGTTGCATATGTTTGGCGGGGAAACCTAGGGTATACGTTGGAGTTTTTTCGTAGGTCTATGATCAGTGTAAGTGTTGCCAACTGCCTGTGAATTATGAAAAAATCGGATTTTTTCGTAAACTTTCGGGTTTCTTCTTCCAAATATGAAGCACAACGGAAAAACACAATATACCATTAGAATCTCTGTTTCATGAGCTTTCCGACGAAGTATCATTTATAACTGTCGGATAATTAGGGAGGGCACAAGCATTGCCAATATGAAGGCCTTCGCGTATTGAAAATTTCCCCCTTCCAAAACAAATTTTCCCGCCAAAAACTATGAGAGCTACCAAAATTGATTTCCGGGTTCCCACTTTCGTAATGTGGACAAACAAATGGAATAAAATGACAACCCACTCGTCTTTACCGGGTAAAGTGGCCCACTTTCCACTCTCGCTGATACTCTAATGTCGTCTGATGATGCGTTCAGCTAGAATCGCGAAATATATCACGATTTTGTTTAGTGTTTTATATATCTGGTGTAGTAAAAAGTAATCCATTATTTTGCCAATAGATGGCTTCAGTGATCTGTAGCTCGCGTTGTATAAGCCCGATCGGGTTCAACGAGATGGCGTTCAAACGATGAGATTGCGTACTACAAACACTGTTCAGATAGTTGTGATGAATTGACTCAGTGTTGTGTGAGCGCGCGTCAAAATGGACACTAGCAAAGAGAAAATACGCTATATTTTACAGTTTTTCTTCGATAAAGGCGAAAACGCAAGCCAGGCGGCTGCAAATGTGAATAGTGTTTATGGTCCTGATACTGTAACAGCCAATCACGCGCAATTTTGGTTTCGTCGATTCCGTGCCGCTAATTTTGACGTCAAAGATGTACCACGCATTGGAAGGTCAAGTGTCGAAAATGTCGATAAAATCATGGACATTGTCGCGTCCGACCGTCATGTAAGCACTGTTTCGATTGCCCAAGAGCTAAACATTGCAAAAAAAAAACCGTGTGGAACCATTTGCATAAGGCTGGATACACAAAGAAGCTTGATGTATGGGTGCCACACGAGTTAACGCAAAAAAACCTCATGGACCGAATTTCCATCTGCGAATCGCTGCAGAATCGCAACAAAAGCGACCCATTTCTGAAGCGGTTGGTGACTGGTGATGAAAAGTGGATCACTTACGACAACGTCACGCGAAAACGGTCGTGGTCGAAGCGCGGTGCGCCGGCGCAAACGGTTCCCAAGCCAGGATTGACGGAAGGCCAGGAAGGTTTTGCTGTGTGTTTGGTGGGATTGGCAGGGAATTATCTACTATGAGCTGCTTCCCTACGGCCAAACCCTTAACTCGGAACTATACTGTCAACAATTGGACCGTCTGAAGGCAGCAATCGCCCAGAAGCGGCCAGCTTTGGCCAATAGGAGAGGCATTGTGTTCCACCAGGACAACGCCAAGTCACACACATCGATAGTGACTCGCTAGAAGCCCTGGGAGTTTGGTTGGGAGGTTCTTATGCATCCACCTTATAGTCCGGACCTGGCACCGAGTGATTACCATCTGTTCCTGTCCATGGCGAACACGTTTGCTGGTGAAAAATTCGCTTCAAGAGAGGCTTGTGAAAATCGACTGTCTCAATTTTTTGCCAATAGGGACAAGGGCTTCTATGAGAGAGGCATCATGATATTACCTTCCAAATGGCAACACGTTATCGAACAAAACGGCGCATATGTGACCTAAATCGGATCATTCTAACTATGGTAAGTCAAGCCTTCAATGTCATGCAAAAATAATGGATTACTTTTTACTACACCAGATATAATGTACGAGAGAAATAGGTAAGAAAATATTGTCTTTTAATTTCCAGTTCTATGTGTGAATGTCTTAATGTGACTAATTTGTAATGGGAACCTTTTATTAACAAGTGTTGTGAAGCCTTATGCTTCCGCTCGGTCCGTCTGTACTTCTGTCAACTATCAACTCAGGAACTACTAGGGCTGGGAAGATTGTTGATGTGACCTCCGCAATTTTTCCAACTCAACGTTGATCATATAAACAGGATTCTCGCTGCTGAAGCCTGGCGATAGCTTATGTGCACAGTGGGTTCCTTCTCACTTGTTTTGTTTTAACATACGGTAGAAGATGTGAAACATATTGAAAGGCAGTGTCGAAAAATGTAAATGAAAGAAAGTCTTCGAACACACATTCGAGGAATACCTCTTTATTTCACAGTTAATTCACACTAATCACCTACGCTATAGGTGTTATACCTCATTAAGGTTAATAAAAAGCATGGGAACAGTTTCTGTCTGTCGTAGCAGCTTCACCGGGAGAACTTCTTGCGATTTCGAATTGTACAACGAGCTTAGGCAGCAGAGAGGTCATACTATTCAAAGCGGTTCAGTATTCGTTAAGTTGGCTGCTCGACCGTGTTAATTTTTTTACATTTTTTTTTGTGTGTGTGTGACTACCCTTATGTATTAGTAGTTTCAAACCACAAATGTTTTTTCCCCTACTTCACTTCGTTCGGCTGTAGCGGCCATATTTGTGTCATGGTGCACACCAAATTCTTAGTATGCAGACATTTATAGAAACCTTAGTTTCTCAGCTCAGATAAGTCGTAGCTTCTTGGATTAAAACCTATTGGACTTATAACAGGGTGAAATTTTGGCTTACGTCCCCTGTTATATGCACACCAAGTGTGGAGTGTTTTCCTGCAAGCCAGCACCAATGCAGGGAAGGACTAAGTCAGGCTAGCCGATGTAGCAGTTGTAGTTGAATTTAGGCCCAGAGATGGCATCACGTATCAATTAGTCAAGTATAGTGAGTTAATGCGTGTGAATGTTTCGTTGACTGAAAGACATTTAATGGACGGTGATACCAGAATTTACGAACTGTTACTAATAAAAGTAATAGTTTATATGAGTGTTATTGTAGATATATGTAATTGAATGTGTATGTCTTGCAGGAAACTCTTTTCCTCCCACATAATGAACTGGAACCAATAACAGAAAGTTGGTGGAGGAAGCTCTCTTCCTCCCACATTGAAAGGGAATAAGTTGGTTGCCGTTGTAAATAGATGCCTCAATAAAGAACAATGTTTTTTATATCTCGAAGCTGAGTGTTTCAGTGAGAATATTTGGTGGAGGAAACCTCATCCTCCCACGAGCTTGGGGAGATCGCAGTGCTTGTGAACTCCCACATAGGCATAACACTTGGCGGAGGGGTTGCGCTCTCTCCCACGGGACTGGTGGAGGCTTTAACAGCCTCCCACTGCTTAAATATTGGAGGAGGTATCTTGATTTGCCTCCCACATAGTGGAAGCTCATACAAGTGTGATCCGGCAGTTGCGCATACCTGCTATCGAGGAGTAACGGAGGGGTCGCGGCCTGGAAGTAGATGCATAGGTCACTACATAAGTACGGTCGGTTATGAATGTATCAGGTCACTACATAAGTGGGATGCAAAGTTGTAACTCTAATGTGGGATCCAAAATGCTGTTGAACAATGGACAAAATTACATTATCAAGATCTTTTTTCTACATTTTATGGCTTGAAAATCTGTTTGGGAGGCACAGAGAGTATTGTACGTGAATTTGAATTTGTTATTTATATAGTCTTGAGGCATCTAAAGCTCAGGCCGGGATAGGGGAGGAAAAAGGATTCGGGAAGTTGGAACCAGGGCCTATATTGAAGTTGCCATCTCGGCATTTGCGTGGCGTGACTGAGGAAAAACCTGTCAGGATGATCAGCTGCTGGGATCGAACCCATGACCTCACGAATGCTACGCCAACGCAGAGAGTATTGTAATTAATGTCTACAAAATTTTAAACCTCAGACTGATTTCCATTCTATACTATGGAGGCTTAAACATACGATTTTCTAATATTATACTAATGTTTAGAGTTGAAAATTTCTGGTGGGGGACCAAGTATGAATCTGAAGTTTTCACAGATACTAGTCCTGTAGAGTAGTAATACGCTGCAAACATCTGGACTTTTAGATTCTACTACCAATGGAGTTACAGCAACTTTATATGTGGAATCAAAACACGTTTGATTCCAGCATCCTGAGAAGAGAATACATGCCATATAAACCGAAATGTACATAAGATGATAAAATAAGGTAGAGAAAAGTACTTACGTATCATAATTCCAGGTGAACAAGACAAATGTAATAATGCAGCAATGTCTCACCGAAGGCGTGTTCACATAATAAGAGAAGAGACGGACAGAAAGAACTGGTGCTAAGGAGCGGCCATGTTGCCAACAGTATATAAAATTTCGAAAAGCATTTCTAGTACTTTATGCCAAACTTTTATCAATTATCCATTCAGAGTGTTGGAAAGAAACCAAGTTTTTCTAAGATATAAGGCTGCTGTAACTCTGTTAGTATATCAGATTCTTACTTGTTTCCCGCCAGAGATTTTCGACACCAAATTTTGGTATAATATTAGAAAACCGTATGTTTAAGCCTCCATAGTATAGAAAGGAAAAAACTCCCAGGCTTACAATTCTGTATGCATTGACTAATATACTCCCCAAATAGATTTTCAACCCACGGTAAGAGTCCCTTCTATGTAGAAAGAGATCTTGATAATGTAATTTTGTCCATTGTACAGCAGCATTTTGGAACCCACATTAGTTACAACATAGAGTAATGTTATCCATGTTATCACTTGAAACTAGCCTGTAGTATGCTGAGTTCATTACGAGTAGTTTTTAATCCAAGAAGCGTTGACTTACCTGGGCTGAGAAACTGAGGTTTCCCTAAATGAGAATTTGGTGCGCACCATGGCACAAATATGGCCGCTATAGCCGAACGAATGAAGTAGGGAAAAACCTTTGTAGTTTTGAATTACCAGTACATAAAGATACTCGCACACCAAACATTGAAAGAGATGAGAATAGTCGAGCGGCCAGTGCTGGACCACTGACAATGGAATGACGCAGAGTTAAGATTCTATATAAATCCTTAGCATGGGGATTTGAATTTTATTTAATGATCTTTAGCCATCACAGGCTCAGACCCGGATAGGGTAGGGGAGAGGACGTTCGAAGGTAGTCGGCCACATTTAGTTGTAGATACTATCCCGACATCTGCCTGGTGTGACAGCAAAACTCTAGGAAATCCTCAGTAGACGGTCACTAAGATCTTTCCTAGAACGTTCTGGTTGCTAAGCCAACATTCTACCAACTGAGCTACGGCCACTCGATTCTTAAACATGGGGAAAAAAGTACTATTTATGACAAAATTCAGTCAAAAATCTGTAATCTAACTGTATTTGATAGTGTGTAGGTGAAGTAATTTAATGTGTCCTTTTGTGTGTGAGCGTGTTTATTCTGTTACTCTCACACTGTAATTTCCCGGGTTCGAGTCCCGGCAGGGGCATGGGTGTGGATTTTAAAACTTAACAGCTAAAGGCAAATCGTGACGGGCCGAAGTCCAAAGTTACTAAACTGGCCCATATAAAAATAAAGTTTACCAAAAGTTTTTATCACACTGTAATTGGGCACATTCCCTTTCGCGTTATGAATAGGTAAATCAATTAATTAGGAGCCCTTATCACAGTACATTACGGACACGTTTCTTATCCTTTTCGTTCTGAGTTTGGTTGCAGGTAGTTTAGTTGGATGCATTTCAGAACGGAACTAACTTGTTCCTTAATTTCATCGCGACTTGAATTAAATGCAAGACTTACTAAGCACCAACTAATTGGAAATCAGTTACGCAGATAAATTTTCAGTTCTTGCACATGATGTCATAAAATCAACACCAGGCGGTAGCACAATAGATCTTGTCTCATGCTGTAGTTTTATGGTTCCTCAGTTAATGAAACAGTTCAGTGTAGTATGAAGGGGAACCTACTTTAAAAGTGTAAATCACGGTAAGGTTACGAAAGATTTAAATATTGTTTTGATTAATTGAAGCTGATCAATGAAAGAACACGAATTAAAACAGTAGTAGAAAGTTCAGTAATTTACAGATTTGGATAACCAATATTAGGCGTTGAAGACAGTTCATTTTCCAGGTCCGTAACTCAGTTGCGAAAGGTTTGGCTTAGCGATCGAAAGGTCCTGAGAACGATCCCATCCTGACTGACTTGTTTCCAGGATTTTTCTTAGTAACACTAGGCTGATACCGGGATAGTATGCCCACCTAGAAACTAAGCTCTCACCGACTATCAACAACATGTCCCCACCCTATTCTAGCATGTCTAAAGGTCATCAACAGGATTCAAATCCATTTGCATGACTTAAAGAGCGCTACGATGCTAGTGAAGTCTGGATCACTACAGATGAACATGTGCAGTTGAAGAAAGCGGCCAGTGTACAGCGGACTTCGTAGACTTACTGCAGAAATAATCAGGGTGTCTACCACCCTGGAAAACCTGGAATACCCGGTGAAATTTATAATTTAGGAGCCGGCCGAGTGGTCTGCGGCGGTAGGCCATCGGCTCGAAGGTCCCGGGTTCGAGTCCCGGCAGGGGCATGGGTGTGGATTTTCACACTTAACAGCTAAAGGCGAATCGTGACGGGCCGAAGTCCAAAGTTACTAGACTGACCCATATAAAAATAGAGTTTACCAAAGTTTTTTTAATAATTTATGAGACAGATTCAGGGAATTTATGAGGTGGACCTGTCCACAGTTGGTAAGATCTCTATCTCAGCAAAGCAGAGGTCGTGGGCTCGATTCCCATTGCTGACAGGATTTTTTTCAATGTGTTTAAATCCTCTATAAAGTAGTTATTCTTTTTTTTTTATATGTGATATATATTTGTGTGTAGTTTGTGATTTCATGGGATGTGATCTTGCCATGTCGTTTGTACAGGGTGTGGAGACATTCTGACTACTATGAAGAAAGAACCGAAAAATTCCAACATTTCGGAAAGTTTTTTACTCTCTTCCGTAACAAAGTACGTATTTGTTGTTTACAACTTTGAGTAACCACTTCTAGGTATTTTATCACAAAAATACGTTGAAGGTGGGTGAGGCTATTACTCCCACTGTAACAACAAAGGATTTTATTTTAAGTTAGCCATATTTGAAAGCCATTTTCTAAAAATACGACAAAATCAGTATAGTTGAGACACTTAGTTACTTAATCTGGCTTACCGAATTTGTAGGTTCATCGCTACAGTAACAGACGTTCGCCTTAGGATTCTATCTCACGTGTTCTAAAAGTTGACCCAGTTTTATTATCGACAAATCATTGGTTTCGATCTTAAGGCTACAAAATTTGGCTATTTTAAAACTCGACCGTATTTGGATGAGGGTTTCAAAACTATGCAAAATTGGCGCGCCACGGCCACCAATCATTAAATTTAGCCACCCGGAGTAACACTTCGTGGCCAATTTTGGCCACCAGTTCTTTGACTTAAATTTTCAACTTTACCGGTATCAAGACAGTGCTTCCATTCACCACCGTCCTGTATTTTGGTGCTGCGAGTTCATTATTTTCTACGCATTTTTGGCACGCTGTGGTATGTACTGCAGCTTGTTCAGACGCCGCCGCCACAGCTATGTGAGTGTGCGGTAAAATTGGTCGTTCACCGCCGCTGTTCACTCTCTCTCGTTCAATGCAACGTATCTCCATATTCTTTTCACAGTCTTCACATTTCATGTTTAAAGCCAATAAAATAATATACAGGGTGATTCTCTCGCTAAAGGCGCGAAACTATTTGTCTATAAAAAAATCTTATCGAGATAATGCCTTGATAACTTATGTACACTTACCTTAAACAATTGAAGCCGCCTCCTACCGGGAATCGAGGAGGTTGAGTATCATCCTAGCATTCGCCTGAGGTGACTGAGAAACCTTACCTTACAGAGGCGTATACTGGATGTACGCTGGGGGTTAATTTGTAGCTACAGAACAGGCAGACAATAAAAGGGTGACACTAGGCATAGAGAAATGATACAGGTTTTACAGAAAATAGGGGATTTATTGCCCTTCTACAAAATACGGCCTTAATCATAGCAGATTACTGGAATGGATCCCACCAACGACCATGAATTGCTTATTCCAGACATTCTAAATCAAATCTCCACTTACCAAATCCAGGGCCCTACGAGAAGGAGGTCGTCCTTCCAATGGCAGAAAGGAACGTTCCAGAAACTAACTGGCGTGTTAGTTCAAAGCAATAGCCCAGACATTGAATCTCCTATCAATGAATGGCCCAGCGCCTCTAGGTTGGCGGACCCAAGGAATAGGTGAACGGGCAGAATGATCTGCCTAGAAGAACAGTTGGTCTATGGAAAAATTAACGTATCGCCTCCTAATATTGTTGTTCACCCACTCTTCCCGTTCTCTCTCTTTCCGACCAAGAAATTGATGGAATTTCTTCCTGGTTAGAGCGATGAACTGCGTTGTGACGGTGCAAATTGTTTCTCGTCTGGTGATTTCAGTAGCGTTCTCAAAAGTGTGTTACCCCTGTATTCACACAATGCAAAACATGACCTGCTCATAATCGAGGCTGAAAATTGTCTTTGTGCACATCCAAGCTTGCTTGAATGCGTTTCTCCAACTTCTGGAATAGTTTTCTCAGAGTGTCGACGTTAACGCCTTCAGTCTCTTGGTGTATAACGGCTTTGAGTTGTTCGATTGTGACCGGTTTATTTTTGTATACTTTCCCCATTAATAGGCCCGAAAGAAAGAAGTCGGTAGTCATTAGATTGGGAGATCTGAGTGGCCAAAAGTTCTTTTGAGATAATTCTGTGTCCAAGAAAACTTTCAATTTCTCGCAGTTGCTTGCCTTTGAAGTGTGACATGTTCCACCGTCTTGTAGGTAATATCCATTAGTGAATTCATCACGTATTAGTTAGTTCGAAATGCCGTCTGGCATGCTTTAAATTAACTTGTTTGCCAATATTTACGAACGAGGAATACGCGCTGTTCGACTATGTACGTTGTTACTCACATGATATTCTACTCAAAACTATCGAAATGCGGGGAACAAAGGCAAATGAAAGTCGCTGGACAAATACCAGGGTGAGTCATATGTTCGTAGCGTTGGGTGGCCCCGCCCACTCGATGCCGGAAAACCATGTGCATCGTGTAGAACAGGTGAAGGTGGTGGTGGCAGAAAGCTTGTCACGTGTCTGTCTAATCACAGCGTTAACAGTGTGTGGGAGGAACTACGCGTTGAATACACAGTTGGCACGACAATGGCTGAGGAGAAACTTACGTGTCGTGTGCTTCTGCGCCATTACTGGAAAAAGGGGTTGAATGCAGCAGCCAAGGAAATTTGTGCCGTAGAATGAAGGTACTGTCCACCCGTCCTCAGCTAGAAACTGGTTTCAACGTTTTCGATCTGGTGACACCAGTCTCAGTGTCAAGCCAAAGAGTGGACGCCCTGTGACGACGGATATCGATGCCCTTCTGAACGCTGTTGAAGGAAACCCAGGAACCAGCACCGGTCAGCTGGCAGAGGAGGTCCAGACATCACAAACCAGTGTCGTTCGTCATCTGCATTAAATTGGGGTTCGCTCCAGGCAACCGAGAATGGTTCCCCATGATTTGACTCCCGCTCAAGCTCAATAACGTGTGACCCTGTGTGAAGAACTGCTTCGGAACCCAACTGACGACAGGTTTTGGCGGCGGATCATCACGAATGATGAAAAGTGGATCTTTCTTCGTTATCCTGACACCGGGAAACAATGACTTCGACCAGGTACCAAGGCGCAGCCAGTGGTTCAAAGAGGGCGGTTTGAAGAGAAGACAATGCTGTGTGTGTGGTGGAATTTCGAAGGTCCGGTCCACTGGGAGCTCGTTCCACATGATCGTTTCGTAGATGGGACATTGTATACTGAACAGCTGCAACGGGTATACATAGTGCGGCGTCGTTATCCAGAACTGGTGAACAGAATGCGACTGCTACTCCAATTTGACAACGCACCATGCCACAGGTCAAGAAGAGTCCGCCAACACATTGCGGACATGGATGACGTGGACACTTTACCCCCCCCTCCCCTACAGTCCCGACCTTGCGCCATCTGATTTTCATCTGTTTCGTTCCATGGCACACTTCCCGCGAGGCAGACAATACCATTCCGTGGATGATGTGAGAACTGGCATTACTGAGTTCTTTGTTTCGAAGCCTGTAGCCTTATATCGTTAGGGGCTTGTGCCACTGGTGGAACGTTGGAAAAGGGCCATACAGTATGATGGGATGCACTTCGCCGAATAGGCTTCTGTGGTACAGGGGCAGGCGGGTGCTGCACATTATCCATGAAAACGCCACGAGCATATGAGGGAGGCATGACTCACCCTGGTACATTAAACTACCGGGGCTCCATGTTGTTTTACATCGTTTATGGTATGTGTACATACCATTTTCACACCATTATCTCAATAACCAAAAGTTTTATAGACAAAAGTTTGGGTCTTCTAGCGAGAGGATCACCCTTTGTAAGGCCACCAGTGATTCAAATGGCCACTACGAAATCCGTCAGGTGGCCTCATTGGCCACCAAATTTGAGAGAACTTTTTAAACACTGATTTGGACTATTTATTTTCTCAGAAAACAGATTCTTAAAAAAATGTATAGTTGATATAACTTATGTGTTCTAAAAATTGGTCAAGTTTCATAATGGACCAGGCATTTGTTTAGATTTTACGCCTCCCTACATGCTACCTGCAAACAAAATTACGTTCGCGAAACGCTTGGGGAGAGGCTGTTTCAGTCACCGATAATTCCTGTCCTCCCGTCAAATTCAGTAGCTGCCGAAGTTTCTCGAGAACACAATGTTTTGAGGTAGTATTTACTCATAAAATTAAAACAATGACTGGTCGGTTATGAAACTTGACCAGTTTCTAGAACACACAAATTTCTCAACTATAGTGAAAAATGATTTTTGAAAATGTGTTTTTTTTGAGAAAATGGCCTTTAGATATGACGAACTTTTAAAGAACAACCAACTTTCCGTTGTGGTTATAGTGAAACTAACAACCCTAACCTCCTCAAGGTATTTTGTGTGATAAAGTATTGAAAGTACGTGCTTCGTAACGGAAGAGTTGTCAGAATTTCTGTACACCCTATACAAATGATATTGAAGCAATCTTCTGACAATCACATACTCACACACATATCTATCATGTGGAAAAAGAATTACTTCTTTATGTTAATTAGTTAAGATATGCATTCTGAAAATTAGTACGTTTTAAGCTTCTATAACTATCAACGGTAAACTTCTAAGAAGGAATATCTCGGCAGAATTTTTTTTTTTCGAGAAAAGAAAAAAGTGTGCGCCTTAAATTTCCATAAAATAGCTCATAGCACAATAATTACCAAAATGTATGATTTGACCTGTACAATTTTCTTTCGAACTGCGTGCCTGAAATCAGATTGAACGGGTCTGCAAATTTTTTTCTACGATACTGATTTTACTTGAAGTACCATAGAGGAAGTTTTGTGTAGCAATTGGAAGATTTCGTCTTAAAATTCAGTGATGCAGATTCTACGATTTTCACTTTTCATCTAGGTACAGTGTTAATATACAAAACGCAAGTTAAGGATGGGTCCACTTCAACTCGTAACTTACAAATTCTGTTAAGAGAAATATATTCATACGTATCTGCTGTATTAGTACATTTACAGCTGAAGTTTTGAGACTTGAAAGAGGTGTTATTGTGTTAACACATCGAGGAAAACATACAAAGATGTGAAGCATATGTGAATTGTTGAATCATCTGTCCCTTTACACAATGTTGCAAGCAATCTTGGTTACAGAGTTAGTCCTGGTATAATGAAATACCAAAAACCTGGGTCACTTCAAAAGAAATGCCAAGCATTTGTTTAAAATTTCAGTTTTTATTGTACATCTTTGCATTTTTTACAGTGTACACCCTTTAGGAACAAAATGTCATTTTCCCACATACTCTCCAGTCCTTTCAACCACCACCTTGGAACCACGGTAGAAGTCTCGACCAGGACGTCTGAGCCTCTGTTTAACAGCATTCACGAGGGCGTCATTATCTTCTTGCGCTGTTAACGCGTCTGCCAGCCAAGAGCTTGCTGTGAACACGCTGCATATTATCAAGAGATCGTGCAGTGTGCGGCCTGCTGCTGCGAGGATAATCCTGAATATTGGCGTGCCCATTTTCACCAGATATTCTGCTTGCCCACTGACGAACTGTACTGCGTCCGACAGCGCTACCTCTATACACCCTTTTCAGCCTCTTGTGAATATCTTCTGACGAATATCAAGTGTAGCAGTCATCTTGAAGGAGTGTTATGACAGCGCCACGCATGGGAACTAGTTAAACTAACTTTAGTGGAAGCGGAAGGATGCTTCTATGAACTCGGGTGTGGAGTGGGAATTATAATGTTGAATGAATGTTGAGCATTTCTTTTGGGAGTGACCCTCGTACATGTGGTAAAGCGTTTAATTTCTTATTTAGTAAAACTTCGAAAGAAATCTAAAATAACTGAACAAGAAAAGCTTTTTTCACGACAAGATCTTTTCCTGTCCTTTGAGATGCTTTTATTATTTATTTATTTGTTTCAATCCGTTTTCATCTTCTTTGCAGGGATGTCTCAAAGCGTTTCCCCGAAGAACATAAATAAGTTGTAAGAAGAGAGCAGTTGGTAGTAGGCCAGTGGACGAAGACAGGATGATCCATGGTGCAATATTACCAAAGACATTGTATAGTTTCTTATCATTCCTTTTATCTGTGTGTGTGTGGTGTGTTTTGTTTCCGATGAGGAAGCGCCGTTATCTTGACATTTTCAGAAAGAACAGATATTTGTCAAAACGAGTCCGCTAGTCTTGAATCGGGTTGTAAACTCTGGCATGAACAAAGTTACTTTCGTGTTGGCACATCAAGAAGGCGTGAGCTAGTCAGCTGATCTATATAATAACAGGCGTTTATGAGGTTGCTTATCTGCTGTGCTTTCACCTAGTTAGCTGTGAAGCTTTTTAGGAGCGTTGGGTCAATACATATAACACTTTAAGACAGTACAATTCAGTGTTGTATAAGGAATTGGAACAGCACGGTCGAAACCAATGTTCTGCTACGAATCCCGTCTGTCAGCAGGACACGAGATCTGAAACGTAGCGATTATTAACAAAAATCAACACTAAAGTAATTTTGTTCATTCAGTAGTTATTGTTGAGGCAGTATTTTAAGAAAAAAGCAGACAGCTCTATTAACGTTTTTCCTTTATTGGTATGTGATGTTTATGCTTAGGATTTTTTTTTTGTACTTTTGTTTTTCATTAGGATATTCTAGATAATGAATTATTGCAAAGTAAACACAGCGCAAATTATTATAACCTGTGTATTCGTAAGCGTGTGTGTATGCGTGGTTGAACGAGTACGTTTTTTTTTTTTAAGTTAACATGTTATATTATAAGGAGGAAGAGAGAATATACAGGTATGGAAGGATCTGATAGGTAGTGTGATCCTCTACACTATTTATTATCAATAATAGGTGATGTGACATCTTTAAGATGATTTTTCATATTTATCAATTCCGCTTAAAAATGTAGCTCTTAATTAGCTAAGACAATGAACTTAATGATATTAGGTAATTATCCAGATTTACTATTGTTCATAATTGGATTATGTATATTTATCTTCCTAAAGAACCACTGTGTTGTAAACGCTTATTATGAGGAACCTACAGCAATATTGTAGTGAATTATTTTACATGTTTGAATCTCTATACTATGAATTATAGACATCTGCATGGTGACAAATGAAATCGTCGCTTTGAAGCCATAACGGCGTAAGTTGTATGGCATTGCATTGAACGCTTGATACTGTAGATGACTTCGATCATATTTTCCCAATGAATTATTTTGTCTTTCATTTGATTAATGTGTCTGTACTGTAAGATTTGTGTAAACCTACTGCTACTAATGTATTATTTTTAAGTGTTTCCTTCATAAAATATTCAATCCATAATTTATTCTGTAGAAAAAAATGGCGACTGTTCAAGTTTAAATGTGAAATATGCTGGTTTTTGTCAGGTAAATAGACCTGAAATAATTCTATCTAATAGCAAATAGATTCATATGCATGTAATGTCAAGAATACAGTTATTTTTAATGAAAATTTGTTAATATTTAATTAATTAATTAACCAAGGAATACTTTAATTAATCTTGTATTGTGAATGATTGGAAAAGAATATTCTTTTGGGATTGAGTATAGTTTGCACAAGTTGTGATTTGAATAAATCGTATGGGTTTGTTATAATACTAGTTGTATAATTGTGTTCTTGCATGTGTATTTTTTATCATTTTACATTTGTATTTTCAAATATTCGAGTAAAAGCAGAACGAACCGAACTATTTTCAAGAATAAAATAAAATTTAGTAACATTAAATATGCCTACTACACACAATAATTTATTAATTACGGTAGATTTGTCCTCTTATGTTATCTGATTCACGCTATTCAATACATATATTAAAAAAAGGTGATTTGTACTTGTAATGTCTGTTCAAGTGAATGGACAGGTTTTCTTCAACGCCTAGATTCAAGTTATTTACATAGTTTTCTGAGGAAATATAGTATAAACCAAACCTACAAACGAAATCGAATGCTATGTTGCATTTTCCTTGTAGTGTTTTGTTGATGAGCTTCGAATGTTCATATCGTGTGGTCCGAAGTTATATAATATTTCTGTTATATAATTTTACTCTGTTAACTTCATCGTTTATAAGACGGTCGGCACATTTTCCACAGCCTAACATCCACGTAAGTCAAGAAGATTAGGTTAGGTTCCTTTAGGTAAGCCACTAGTAAGTTAAATTTCACTAGATCCTTCGAAACTGAAGATTAGGTTAGGTTCAGCTTTGTTAGGTTACCTAAACTAAATCGTGGTAATTCTATTCGTTTGGAATTTGATCCAAAATTAATACAGCGATTAAAAAAAAAAGATTCCTCGACCAGAGAAGTATCTAAAGTCCATCCTAATGTTCTCTGAATAAGCATATCGAGATGGTTCGGTAAAGTTAGTGTAGCTTACGGAACTAACTTAAGGTGACGTCTGGAAGTAGACGCAAAGCGATATAAAAAAGGGGAGTATGAGCACTGTAATCGGAGCAGCTGTATGTCGTTCTTCGGGTCCAGGAACCGGAGCAACCACAGGAGTCGTTGTAATATTCACTCTGTTTCGTTTCCAGTTAAATTTGGTGCAGAAATGTGACAAGCTAAAAGGTCTAAAGGAGATAAGAGCATCTTAAGTCGTACTGTTTTCTCAATTCGACTTCTAATTTCATATGCTAAATTCAATTAGAAATGTCTTACATAAACTAAACTAGTTTTACATACACACGAATTGCAGTTTCAAAAATAACGCGTTACCTAAACTATAGTGAGCCCGACAGCTTTTAGAGGTACTTTTCCCTAAATTATGCTAACCTAATCTAGTTTTAAGTAAAAGAACAACACAAGTGTTGAAATTTTATAAAGGAAAAAGTAATTAGGAGGATAAATTAGAGCACTATTAAAATTATGTAAGCAATATTAGCTAGAAGCATTCTATTTATATACAAAGAGAAGCAGAAGGCCTAATATTTATCTTATCAAATCGCTAATAACGAGTAATCATTAAAAGTGTGTATGCGTAATGCAATTTGCACACATGTTGTAGAAATTGAAGCTATTGGTCACTCAGACATGACCCTGAGAAAGATTTGTTTTCCCCGCAGGTATAAACTTAAAATATAGTATACGATGTCATTTGTATACGATGAAAGCAGAAGTTTTTTCTACGTTCTGAGAGTAAGTTTCTATCAAACGATACACAAAATTGAGTGAATGATTAACCAAGGTTCCATCCCTGAATATCCTCTCCAATAATCTGTTATTATCGAAGACTCCTTGTCAGCATGTCGAGAAATCATGTTGATGAGATCTTGGGAACTTGTTTCATTATCAGGACATTGACTGACAAAACTATTTCAGGTTTCTCTACAAAAAATTCAAGCCACAAACCATGTCTGTGTTTTCATACGTCCTACCGGGTACTTTTCAGGTGCAAATAAACCCTCGTCCACTTCAACTTTACGTCCTAAAACCACTTATTGTGTTATAGTGAGTATATGTCCTTAATAACAGTTTCCAGACAATCACTGACTAGTGGTCGGTATCTGATCCACAAACGACTACTCCTGAAAAATATTTTCATATTTGTGAATGCCACATACACAACATTTGTAAATTACAACGATTATCCATAATGTATTTTTTCGAATAGGCACTATTTTGTGATATCTGATGCATGCTTTATCTAGTATAGAGATACTTGCACAGTTTGTAGTCGTTATTCATGTCCAAGTGAGGAACACAGTTTATACAACTTGGTAACGCACTCATCTTTCAGTATTTTATTAAATAATGAATAAAAACGTTTTTTTTTAACGTCTCAGAGGAGATACGTCATTGCTGCTCATTCATTTGAAAGAACGACACAGCGGTAAATTTTCATTATTTTTTTCTAATATTTGACTATCGCACAACATATGTTCTAGCAAGATAAGAAACTTAACAGTGCTAAGATTCTTTTCAAGCATAATACTACAGCACTAAATAAATCACTAACACAATTCATCTAGCACGTTAAAAACTTCCATGGGTATTAGGCAAATTAGATATGGCGGTAATTTCAATATAGTTTGTGACCAGTCTTTGACTCTTTTCTGTGCTAAGACGGTGTGTCGAAACACATTCTGGTAGGTTCAGTTCTTTGGGATCCACTCATTCGTTATAGGTTGAAGGAAAAGGTAGCTTCTTAAAAAGGATTCCTTTATTCTAACATCCTTGGAAAATCAGCAGTTCTTTTTCATCCATCAAAACAGTTGAATAATGATTAGATCCAACACAAACAAGTGACTTGATCACTTACTCCGATTCCGTGACTGAATTGAGCTATGATATTTCAGCTCCAGAAAGGATGCAGTCTACAAGTTGTAAAATCCATTGTGTCTCAGATCAGTGAATTACGGAGTAAATTGAACTAGGTTGTGCAATCTATACTCAACCCCTTTAAAAAAAGGTAAAAAAGAGCAAATACAGTAGATTGAACTAGATAACATTTTTAAATTCAGTATGTTGAGTATTACGCTTAAGTAGTAGTATTGTTTCTCGTATATAAGCTGATTTCCAGTAAATACGTACTTTGTGTATATCAACAAATTTTCAGCTTGGTAGGAACGCGAAAAGCTATTTGTAAGAGCACCCATAGTCTAAATCGAAATACTATTACATGGGTGAAAAGGTATAGGTCTGTTAACGAAAATTTAATATCTGATTTTGCTTAGAACATGTATTATTCGATTTTAAAGTTTCATGTTAAATTCTCAGAATGAATAATAAGGTTTTTGTTTGTAGAAAGAATTAACTTTGTGTTCAGTCTACTAGCTGTGCCTAGGAAAAGACTATTTCAGTTATAGCAATGTGGAGTTAAGTATAAAGATAATTTTCCACTGAAGATTTGGAAACAGCTTTTGTCCTACACATGAAAAAAACCGTAGATTTTATCCAAAATTTAATTATGGTACAAGACTAGAATTGCCAAAACTAGTTCTTGCTCTTAAGTAATCTCTCTTTCCACAAATGTATTTTCGATATTAAACACAGGTGTTAGTGAACTGGCAATCTTGATTTTGTATGTTGCGTAGTTTCATGTTAAGACTTTCTTTAAAATTTGTTGACTTTGTAAACTAATCTGTTGGACGTCGAAATCTAACAAGCTATATTCGCATATAACATTAATCTAGTTATGAAATTTATTTAATTTTCGACTTTAAAATGGAGTAGGGTATCTTCGCTGTGAGGGAATGTGGGGAACTTGTCATACACACATTTTTGATTCACTTTCTGAGATATTTTTACACAAGTGTCGAAAATTAAAGCAAAACGAAACAGTCTAGACAGAAAAACAAGATCTTGGAACATTTAGTGTTAACACCAGAATGACATACAACGATAGCGAAACTTCCAAGAGACAAAATTTATACATTAAGAATACGTAATGCAGACTAATGATAGCAAGATCACAAAATAATACAAAGCAAGTATTCTCAGAACAAGATCACAAAAATAAATTGG
>JAGDQP010035898.1:0-19335 GCA_022664845.1 Lepisma saccharinum | reverse complement strand
AAGTGAAGTACCGACAGTTTCGCGTACACCTTCGAAAAACGAGCGTGTCGTGCACGAAATAAAAAAGAAGAAAAATGGGTAAAGATACATGACCTTACCTAACCTCCACGAACCCCCATGGTCATTAATTTAAGACAGTCTACGAAAAATGCAAAATGAACATATAAAAATACATTTTTAAAGGAAATATATCTTGCCCCCGCAGGGATTCGAACCCGGGTTTTTTTATTCAGCAAGCCAACGACCTACCACTGAACTACGATACGAACTTGCAAACGGTGGTTTGGTCGTTGTATATACAGTGAACGTGTTACGTAAGATGCCGGAGATTTCACGTGTGCAACATGGTGGCCACGCGCATGTTATTTAATCCGAAACCGACAGTCTTCTCTTCGAAACTACTTACTGTTTGCACTGCCGGGGTGTCGACAATATTTCGTGAGTTGATTCTGCAATACAGCAGAATTGTAATCAAAACCTTTTCTCGCTTCGCAAAATATCCAAGCAACAGGAAGTGAAAGTGTCACACACTATCGTGTAATGGTAATTGATAGAACTGAAATCTTTTGAGAGAAAATACAAAAGACGAAATAGTTTCATAACCAATAGTTGAGATCTTCCTTGGTATTCCGCTTTTGTTGAATATTAATACTAAGCAACTAGAAGTGTCTAATGTTATGGTATTTTGCGAAACACAAAAGTGTTCTTGCTTGCAATAAATTTTATAAATTACTTTTATAATAGCACACAGAAAATACTCCTTCGATATAAAATAAAATAGAGTGACTTTTCCAATCCAATAATCTTAGTCGACCATGTCATGTGACCTTACAACGCGTAACAGCAACTATGGCATAACCCGTCACGTCTTCGAAATGACGTCCCCCGGCAATTACTTCCGGGAAAGAGCCGCACAACGCAGCGGACAGGGCTTTCGTTGAGGGTCATCCCGGCATTTGTCTAAGGAAACCAATGAAAACTGCAGTTAGGATGCCAGCAGTGGGGCTCGAACCCAAGTGCCTCCCAGTGCTTATTCGACGACCGCAATGTTACTCACTGGACCATGAGGCACTGGAATACAGGGTTTATTATTCCTGCTAAAGTAATCCTATTCCGACAGCAGTCTAATATGAAATATGTTGCCTAATACTGACTTACTACGGAGAAACTGATTATTTAAGATAATTTCTTCGGGTTAATCGCACTACAGGATTATGTAATTTATATTGACTGGGCTGTACTGACAATCCGTTGAATTCTAAATTTAATTTTAAGGCCTTTACGCAACTCTGGCTCAGGCGGGATGAATCATGATGGGATGAATTGGTGGAATGAAGAAAGTGGGAAGAAACGGGAGAACCCCGAGAAAACCCACGCATGCAGTGTTTGTCTACCACATGGTCTGAGCACCGAGCAGGGATCAAACCGAGGACCCATATTACAAGAGGTGATCCCTCTACCATTGAGCCAGCGCGGCCTCGACAATCCGTTGACGTAACAGACAGTTAAGATCTGTTCTTATTCATCTTTCCTGATTAGCTTATCCCGCCTTATACAAAACCGATCAAATTATTCTACTATCAGGTTTTCGTCCACCATTTCTCTTAATCTCTTGTTGGTTTTCCTCTCTTTTCCTTCCCATTGTTTCCACTTATAATACTGCTTTCCTCTACTGTTGTTATTCTTTTACCAGCTAGGTATGTACCTTACACCATCCCTCTCTTGACCTAATGATCTTCAATCATTCATCTCAGCATCTTCACACCTGTCAACTTCAGCGCTGTTTCTATCGCGTATGTTATTGCAGACTCCTTGTTAACCAACAACGAATTTCAAATTCTAATATGAGTCAATATATAATGAAAGTAGCTCCTTTTAATAAAATATCAAATCAACTGAGGACCCTTCAAGCTAGATGCATCATTACCTACCCGCAACGTTGTAATTTGAATTGACTGCCTTTACGCATCTTTGGCTCAGGCCAACAATAATAGAGCGTTGGGACTTAGGTCGATATATACATAGTGGCACTACGAATGTCTTAAGTGCTTCAGTCCATTTCACAATTTAGCATGAACGAGGCCTTTGCTTCGTAAATCCAACTGTTTAGTCCACGTACCGAGTTTTCCCTCTGATCCCGTAACCCATGTTCTGGATGCATATCTGCAGAGTTTAGGGACCTGATCCTTGACATACAAATTAATAACATCTACATTTCTACTTCATGTTATCCAACTCAGTGAAGAACGCTTCACTTTTACTATTAATGTCACTGAAAATTACTGAAACAGCTATGCAAACAAGTCTCGGACTCAACTTGAGAGCAGGTAATTTCCTCTGCTCACTCTTCAGTTCAACCAGGTACGTATACGTACTGCAATTAAGACCAAAATTTCCTCCTCCTCATAACTTTTTATAACTCGACAGAGACATGTCCACACTCTACTTTCCGTAACAAGAAAGCTTTTCTAAGTGCAACAGATAATCTCTCAAACTGCGATATGTCTTTGTGGACTACGTGTACTTGCATGCAGTATCTAAGAAACCAAGAGTAAATGACATATAGACCTATATTTTTTAAAGTGCAACTCTAAAGTATAAAGTACGCGTTGTATTACGTAGTAAGCATCTGTGCTCACAAAGGTTACTAAAACACGGAATTAAATTACGCACACATCACTGTTATATATTTGTACAACGGTCTGTTATTTATTATTATTTGCGAATAACATTGAAGTACTCACTTATGAACCATCCCATCTTCTGCAGTTACTCTAACAATATCCCTTGTAAATATGTGTATAGCTATGAATTCCTTATTTTTTTCTTATTGAAGTATATTTCCTAGTTTGTTTGGGATAAAAAGTTGCTTTGAGACAGAACATGGGACTGAAGATGTGTAAACGGAGGTTAAAGGTTGCCATGAGCAATGACTTTTGGAGAAACAATCTTTTTGTCTTGTTCTCTTTTCTAAGGTGAGAGTTCTTTTGCTGCACGCGACTTCTCTATTCTGAGTACTTTGTATGTGGAAAAATCCAACAGAATCCTAAAAGCTGAACTTTGTCTCGTTACAGAGATTTCACTTCTCCTTGTTATACTTCTACTGTTAATATGGATTTCTCATCATTGACTCTAACGTGAATTCTAACTTCTACTCTAACATATATTCTAACCAGTATCAAATTCGTAACTTGAACTTTTCTTATTGCGAAGTATCCTTATGGGAACTTCCGAGACTCACTGTAAGAAGCTCTACGGCTAATAAAAACACATACTTGGACTTTTATTTTGAACAATGCATTTTCTTGACAAATAGGAATTCAGCATACAAATCTGGTTTAATGTTTGACACTGTTGGGATTCAACACTGTTTTATGCAGACAAACATATAATGAGAAGCATATCTCATGCAATGTGCTGATACCAGCGATTATCATGAAGCATTCAAAACTGTCCTTTAATAGTAGTGTAACAGTTTGGTAAATAAAACACACACCACATTGTTGTTAGCTCAATACTTCTCTTACTCCTAGCTCTTCCATTCAGAGGATTGCATCCCAGAAGGTTGCCTGTAGGAAGGAAAAATTAATCACATTTTCATGCCGCGCCCAGTGGGGCAACTAATCCATCCCCTTTAATATAGGTCTATAGAGTTTTATACAAGTAGATCCACGCTAGGCAATATCAATGCGAGAGCACATGTGACAGCAGTTGCTCAACAGACGCACTTAAAAAAAGAAATGAAAAACTTATGGATACAATTTCGTTAGGATAATCGATCTTTAGCAAGTTTACATTATCTTCTGCACTGTTTTAAAGTACCATACCGATCTCTCTCTCTCTCTCTCTTTCTTTCTCTCTCTGTCTGTGTGTGTGTGTGTGTGTGTGTGTGAGAGAGAGAGAGAGAGAGAGAGAGGCGGGAGGGAGGGAGAGAGAGAAAGGGAAGAGGGGAAATTTAGTTTCCAACTCTACACTTGAAAAATAATGTGTATTCATGTTTTACTTGTTAGAAATGCTGCTCGTGTTTTAAGAAAAACGTATAAGCGTTCATCTTGTATATGCAATACGATTAATCCAGTACACCCGAAACCTCTGCCTGCACTAATCTGACACTGCTTTAAAATAAGTTCATACATACTTAAGTTATAGAAGCATCACATTTTGACTTTGCTCGTAAGTGTATCTACGAATCAACGACAGGAAGATGCTGAAAATTGGAATCCCATTCGCACAGGTTTACCAAGCGATTTTCTTCAGCTCTTTCAAAGGAATAACCAAAAGTGACCCATAATACACGTTCTGATCCATTTCTTTATCTTTTTACCCGCAATCCATGCTTGCCCTTGAACAAGCACTATTTTTAAAATTTTATAAATGAACAAAATGATTACCTCTCAGTATCTTGCAACCCCGTCGACGTATCAGGAACATTGAGAATTGATTGAGACATCATAAATACCCATCATTGCTGCTGTTTCTGTTGTTAAAAGCAATTGTAGTACATTGTGTCAACATATACATGCGCTAATTTTGCTCAGTAATGACACGCATAAAATTCCATTCGTTTCGTATTCTGTCTTTAAACTTAGGAATAGCAAAGAACGTGGCTGAGATACTTCAGATTCGGACGCATCTTCCAAAACAAATATTGTCACTCGAAACCTACAGCTACTAAAATTAAAGTAATGACTATTTTGAACTAACAACATGGTAAAGTAACTGAACAGAAAATAATACAAGTTTTAAAAATTGTCGAGCAACATGCATTTGACCACTCGACATGGAGTTACCGAAAACGAAAAGTGTTCCATGGCCAAAATGTTTGGAAAACGCTGGCCTACGTCATTTAACAACAAGAAATGTAACGACAATATTACAGTTTTTCAAAAACAGGTTCGCTAGTAATTGTAGCTCATAAAAATGAGTAACATCCACAATGTGATACTGAATGACGAATTCAACAAGTTACAAGTACGCCATCATCCGAATTTCACACACTTCTTTTCTTCCTCAACTTGTTTTAACTTTACATTCCCTCTTCCATCGATCGAATGATCTGACTGAAACAAGTTCAACATATGCGTTACGTTTGTTCAATGCATTTGTTTACAGTGCTGCATAGTACAAGTCACACTACATATGGGAATAAAAAGACAGGTGACAGGGACATATATCTAATGAATTATGAATAAGAACAATAGATAGATACGTGTGAATGAGTTTACACTGACATGTTCTCGGTCACACACTAGAAAGAATCCTTTAAAGCTGTTTCTGTTAGAACAATGCTGAAGGCCCTTCTAATGCAATATTGGTGTTAAAAAAAATCACATCACAGCGAAACTTATGCTACTTATTTTGAAGAACACCACGAATAAGTGAAATGGCTTTTTACGAAGTTCAGGCTTACTATATTAAGTACTGTTCACTAGATTAACCACATTTAAGAAAGTTTTCCGACACATGGATAATTTTGTTATCACCGTTAAATGAAATGAAATGTGAGCATCACTACCATCATCATTAAAAAAGGGAACTTAGAAAAAAAAACTTGTCTTCAAGACATGTGGTTCCTGTGCTGTAGTCCCAGAATTTTCACAGGGTATATACGCTGTGAATTTCTTAGTTTATGAATCTTTAAGCGGCGACAGTTTCCATTAAATGTTAATTTATGTTTTTACTAGATATAGAGATGGGATAATTTAATTTCTAAAAAAAAAAAAAACTCAAAATGCTTTGATTATATACTATATTTCCAGTGAGGCAATAACAATGAAATTATACGTATAATGTGTTGCACTGAGCGAAGGATAAATAAGAAGATTGTTGAGAACTTTCGCACGTGAGATCTTACACTTTCAATGTCAATTAAACTGAAAGTAGTATATTCCAGTCTAAGCACACTTCTTTAATTCATCCAATAAATCTGGTACTTCTGGTAGAAGTAGCACTTTCAATCGAAAGTTACATACTGGCGTTCGTCGTCGGGAAACCATGGCACATCATTTCAATTATTCCCCGCTATACTTGTGACCATTTGCTTGCGCGTTTTCAACTTATTTGTGTAAAAGAACGTCTTTATACTATGTCTTGTTCAATCTAACTTATACAGGGTGGCTAAAACAAAACCAGCCCGAAAAAGTGTTTTCGGAATTTCGTGAAAACGTAATCTAAACAACAAAAAGATAATCAGAAACTGGAACACACATCATTGGGTGTGACAGGTGCATGCGACAGCAATCAGCTGTTTGAGTGAGAGGTGCAGACGTGTTTAATGATCAGTTGAACGCAACACAAAATTATGCTACCAATAAAACACCGCGTGTTTATTGTTGAATGTTATGCGAAGCACATTTCATGAAAAAACTTGTGATGGAACTGTTTGCACAAGAGTTTAAGAGTTTTGCTGGAGGTTTTGCCAACACCTCCAGCAAAATCTGCAATGCAAAACTTAGTTGCAAAATGGCGCGAAAGGGGCTCTGTAACTATCCCGAAACGAGTTCGAACACCAGAAAACATTGCTCAAGAGAATGATAGCCTGCAAAGGAGTCCAACAAAATCTCAACGCCGGTTATCTGTGCAAGTGCGAATTAAGAGATCCTCGTGTCACAATATTATCAAAAAGGATCTGCATCTTTATGCTTACAGTTACAGCAGTTCAGTTTTTCTCAGTATTGCTGTAACAGATACAAATACAGAATCTCTCAAATCTAACATATTTTCCAGCTGACAGAACTTTCAAATCATATATTTTGAATAAGAAAGTTCCCGAAATAACAATAGTACATCATGAGCTTTGTACTCGCTCAATTCTCTACATTAAAAATATAATGAGCCATTCTCCAAATCCTGTTACTCGCAAATATAAGGCAACGCATTGAAGTACTACAATGGTTATTTTTCATGCAAAGTAGTGATGCTTACGAACGTGTCACCACTAAAGATGGCCAAACGGATCAGGATCCGAGTTTCGGATATCCGGATCTCGAGTATCTGGGGCATGGACACAATCGTAGTCTTTCCTAATTCGTATTTTGGGCGATTTTTTTTCGGCTACCAAACGATGTCGTCCTTTTTTTTTCACTCTTCATTTTGGAGTGTTGAGGGAAGAACAGGACATAGAAGAAATTGTTGAATTGTACATGGATTGCAAGACTAGTGCTGTTGAAACCAGTCATATAATATTAGGTCACTATATATATTTGTGTGACAAAAGGAAAACAAATAATCGACAGCAACTTCTTGTCTCTTCTAACCCCACCCTCCCCATCACCCTCCACACCAGTTCGTACCCTTTGCTCTGTAACGTGGTTATCAGTCACTAGGCAATAAACATTGCGCTGCTAAAATGAAAGAACAAAACATGTCCGCTTGCAGGAAAAAAAACAACAACAACGAAACTCCTTTCCCAGATTCAGTTTGCTTTGGAAACAAAACATAGTCAGGGGCTTACCAGACCGAGTCTGGCCGTCACGTCTTTATTCACGTGACTCCCCAATTTGCCTCAGGACGATGGGTGGACGCCAAAAAGTGGGACTTCAGCCAGAAATTGAACCCGGGACCACGCGGACATGAGTCCAACGCTCTAACCACTAGACTGTGGAGCCTGTTTTAGAAAAAAATAAAGGACCTTAAAAAATGTTCTTGATTAACTAACTTGGGACATCAATATATTTTTCGAGTTTCAGATACATTGAATTAAATTGGTTTTATTCATGGCCTTTTACCATTTTCAGAACATGCCGGGATTAGCGTTATCTCGTGCGTATGGCAAGAAGGCATAGTATATTGCAAGTTGCACTGTAATGTTTTTAAACTATTTATTCTGTTTTTGACTGAGCAGAAAACTGTCTACTCCGTGTAGATGTGAGAATCATGTCGAAAAAAAAATCCAGAAAAAATTACTATTACACCTAGCAACCCTGGGAAAAATGGAAAATCAATTCTCCCTTCTTTTACTGTTTCCATGAAATTATTTTCTAATTAACAACTCACTTTAAATTTCAGGGTTGCTGGGTCAAATGAAGTTGTCATTTTTTTAAATTTTATTTATTTATTATTATTATTATTTTGGCATTTTCGACATAATTCTTTTTCGTTGAAAATATATATAGTTTAGTATGTCCTCTGTCGATGCATATATAGTAAGATCGACAGAGGTCACTCCCCACCAACAGTTTTGCCAGAGTCCGTTCTAATATTTAAAAACCTACATTTTCGGAATACACTACTGTACAAAGCTTGTAAACTTTCAGACTGGGAATTACTATGTCATGTTCGATGCAGGCTGCCTAGTACCACCAAGAAATATTGCAAAAAGTTACATAAATGTGTTTTATGCGGAGTCTGAAAAAAAAACTCATAACGATTTTTACAACCGTACCCGACATATTTTTCATTTGTTAATATCAAAATTTTCTCAATATACAGGCAGGGCTCGAAATGGACGGGAGCAAACCGGAACGCTGTTCCGGTTCGTGAATATCTGGAACTTTCTTGTTCCGCCTCGTCAGAAATGGCAACGGACCGTTCCGGTTCGTTCAATATTATTTTAGATGTTTCTGACTAGAGGTATGTCGTTCAGAAATCAAACATTCTTAAACTATTCTGTCCATTCTTAACGTTTTCAGCTAGTTCACTACTTTTACACTGAATGGTTCAGCCATAAATTACTTCTAAACGACAAGGAAAACGAAATCCGCGAAAAGACAATCACAGTTGACTTTCATTTCCTTTTCCACTCCTATCAATGTGCGCAAGTCTGTTATTTTCCTCTTTCCCAAAAGTATATCTTGCTTCTTACTAAGTTTGAGAGAAGTACGGAACGCTCAAACTGCAACTCGCACCCTTCTGTAGTATTTCCTTTCTCCTTGATTTCTCTTTTTTAGTGATTTACTGACGTCTTTTCTTCTTTGCATCGATTTACTTTTTTTAACCACTCAAACAATACAATACAATACTTGATCATATGTAAAATACCAAAATATAAATACTTATTTTCACAATATGAGTGATTATGGAAACATCTTTCACTTGCACAAATAGAACATTTTAAATAAGTGTTAAGATAAAGCACCGGGATATCCTATAAGTATTGTCGTACGTGCGATGATCGCTGCAATGACAGCATCTTACCGGCGAATAATGAAGTAGGCGGCAGTGCCATAGCTGAGTCATACAGGGCACTTGATTGTGCAACAGTGTCAAGGAGAACGATCTATTCCACGTTTTGGAAGTGTGGCTTGTGTTCGATCATGGCAGTGTCGGAGGCCCACACACGGCATGTCATGCTGTATGAATTTCACCAGGGCAGCGCAGCGGCACGAAACATCAATGCCGTATTTGGTCAGGGTGCTGTGGATGTGCAAAAGTGTCAGGTGGTTCCAGAGGTTTCGGTCTGGGGGACACGAGCCTCACCGATAAGCCATGAAAAGAGAGACGTGTCACATGTGCAGCTGGACAACAATGCCATACGAGCAGCGATAGAGGTAAATTTAATGCAAACTATTGAAGAACTGGTCGGCCAACTTCATGTCGCCCATTCGACCGTTCATCGTCATTTGCAGGACCTTGGATATGTGTGGAAACTCGTAAAATGGGTACCTCAAAAGAAGCAGTGACATCTACAGTTGCCTGCTCGCCTGTCACAGACGTGTGCCATTTCTGGACAGAGTGGTGACAGGGGATAAAAAATGGGTTCTCTACCATAACATTACACGCAAGCGGCAGTGGGTACCTAAAGGAAGGGGGCGCAGAAACTGTTATTGAGAAAAGTGATGTTGAGTGTTTGGAAGGATATCCGTGGGGTAATCCATTTTGAGCTCTTGCCACGTAACCAGACCATCAACGGAGATGTCTACTATCAGCAGCTTGATTGAATGCCTACAGGCTAAACGTCCTGCTCTGGTTAATCGCAACGGTGTGCTCATCCACGGTGATAACGCGCGCCCACACATGGCAAGAAGGACCTGTGCTAATCGTGGATCGAGGAATGCGGCTGAGAGGAACTCCCCCACCAGGCGTTTTCACCAGATCTTGCACCAACAGACTACTGTCTTTTTCGCAGCCTGCAAAACCACCTTTCCGGGAAAACACTGCTAAATAAGGATGACGTGCGACGAACAGTGTCCCAGTTCTTTTCCTCCAAAACCGGTGACTCCTTTCAGCGGGGTATTCAACAACTAATTGACAGATGGTAGTGTTGGAGGCTATTTTCGTGATTAACGGTAGTGTTCAGGTAAGTTATCGTTCTTTTCCTCACGGTGCAAAAATACGACATTACTTATAGGATAAGCTGATATGAAGTATACTTAATCTCAGATTCATAGAAAATGACCCATGGAAAACTTTTCAACGTCCCAAAGATCTACAAGACGCCAATAACGAGCTAATATAGTGTACATGTGAAAAGCACAATGCATGGAATATTTATTTTAAATCTCTATCGAATAGAGATTTGATTTTGTTATGTTGTGCTACATATCGATCTTAGAAAGTGTATCCATTGCCAATTTTTGAACCTAAGTATACATTTAATTCAAAAATTTCCCTCTGATTTACATTCACGATTTCTGTCTCCTTAAATTTTAGAAAAGCCGTCGGAACAGTCATATCTAATTTCTTTTGTCATTTGATGTTTACGTAAATATTTTAACTATTATTATTCGTAATACAGCGCAGTATTTTATCACTCGTTAGTCTCGTTGCTGTAATAAGGGGTCGTTCGAGTATTACTTCACCACCTTTTTAATCGCTTTAGATCCCTTCTCCCTTGTAAGCGAAATTGAGCACATGTCCTATCTATAGTATATGGAAGAACACAATAATAATAATAATAATAAAAAAAATCTTGAACCTTCTCGGTGCTAACGTAATACGGAATTATCCTTAATCGTACATAAAAGACAACACCATACCAACGAGAGCCAAGCGTTCCGTTTCGTGAAAATTTCCATTTCGATCCCTGTATACAGGGCTATAGTTCGTGCAAGAACCAGGTCTCTGTGTGTTCTAGTTCAATAGTTGGTAGCGTAACTTTTGGGACACCTGGTATCAGGGACGTATTTAGAGGGTGGTTTCAGGGGTTCGGACCCCCCAAAAAACTCAGTTTTATATAAAAAATAGTATATAAAAAAATAAGGCGTAATTATACATATTTAATATACATTTCGTGCCCAGACACACCTTGGACCCTTCCCAAAACCAAATTCTGGATACGTGCCTGCCTGGTATATAATAGGTAACACTGTTATCAGATCGGAAACTGCCTCAAAAAGGAAAGGCTTACTTTCAGATGCTTTGGAACTACTTAAGGCACCGGTCCGTTCGTCATTTGACTTGATTACGTTCCAGTTGAAGAAAGAAGGGTCAGGTTTTAATTCAATGTTCCACCTGACCTTCACTCATCAACAGTCCAATCAGCGCAGTTAACTGACCCCATATTATTCGTATATTCAACTATTACCTGCGTACATTTGTACGAGAAGATTAACAACATTACCATTACAATTATAGTCCTAACAATTGTCCATACAAATTATAATTGTTAGATCGTATCGAAATTAGTTAAAAGCATACAAAATCATTGGTATAATAATAATAATAGATACCCCGCAGACACACACAGTAATGAAAGGATACGTGAGAAACAGGCTGTATATGGATATTTTATTCGTTAACACTGTAACAATGTCATTTACATGAAATTAGTATGAATTACAATATTAGAACGTTCATAATGAATGCTTCTTACAAAGCTGTACCGAACTGACCGTGGCATCATCTAAACTGAAGCTTTAGTATTCCACTATGTAAGTTCTCAGAGCCACAATTATGTAGAACCACAAAATGATACTTTAATTGATGGAAATTATCCGCAATTCTCACGATCTTAATCTGTTAATAATGGATCATATTCACTCATTCTTACCTGAGGATCCTGATATCTCGTATCACATTTCAACTAGCTAATAAAGTTGGCTTGCAATTTTAGAAATGCAGTGTTTTTAAAAAAAAGGGGGGGGGGGCATTCAGCAACTCGCGTATTCCAGGTACAACATTTCTCGCACTTACCATCCAATATTTGTGGACAACCATTGGAAAGTACCTATAACTTCTCGACTAAATAAACTTTGGAAAACTCTATTTTGTATGGGTTATTTTAGTAACTTTTGACTTCGGCCCTCAAGAATATGTGAGTGCAATACTTGTTAAAATCCACAAAATAATCCAGGCGGGATTCGAAGCCGTGATCTTAGAGACGCTGCCTCTTGCCCAAGTAAAACTACTTTTCAATATTCTCTTTTCATATGTTACAATATAAGAACGAAAAACCCCATAAACCTACTCAACCTGGCTGCATCAGGAAATATTTACTACTACTATAAGGATTGACACTACTATACTAGGCCCCTATAAGTTGCCAGGATTACAAACCAGTAGGTTCCAGACCACAGTGATCTTGTGACTGAACGCGTTAAGGTTAATGTAAAGCAACGATCTCCAACGAAAGATGGCAGCACTACCTCCGTATATGTCTAACGTATTTCTGTCGTTGCACGAAATTTCAATGCTGTTCCTACAAATTCAAGCCTAGAGAGTTCTAACTTTCAGGGATGAAAAGTTCATAACTAATCCAAGAGTTCGATCAGTGCCAATTTTTATGTTCCTTTTTGTTCATTGTTGAAATAGCTTGATTATTGTTGTGAATATCAACACAACAATGAAGCTCTTTCAACAGTGAACAAAAACGAAAAAAAAAATGGCACTGATCGAACTCTTGAATTGGTTAATGGTTACGAACTTTCTTCCATGAAAGTTAGAACTCTCTAGGTTTGAATTTGTAGGAGCAGCATTGAAAATTTCGTGTAACGATAAAAATACATTAGACATTTACGGAGGGGTAGCGCTGCCATCTTTTGTTGAAGATCGTTACTTTACATTAACCTTAAGCCAGCGTCTCCAAGGCTTTGGGTTTAAATCCCAGCACTGGTGTTTGTTGATTTTAGAACAGCTTACGGATCGAAACAGATCAAGTCATTACTATTAGAAAAGAGTCCAAAACAAATTTAACTAAGTTTTTACCAGTAGTTCCATTAACGGGATGTCAAATGTATTAACATTTTACGTGCAGCTCTGGACAATGGTTTTGTCGCATGTCAAAATCGCCTTTTCTTACTGCAAAAAAATAAATATATTGAAACATCGTGTAAATCTGTTGACTTACGAACATTCAGTGTCCGATTTGTACAATTTCCAGAGAAGGGGAAATTTTTCACAGAATATAGAATGCCGAACTTTATATCCATTCATATCCCAGGCTTGCGGAATATGTTGGAAAACAGAACCAGGTGGGGGAAATCCCAAACATTCCCCGCTACAGTGTTCGATTTCCAGGAGTAATGCTGCCGGGGATATTCCTGGTCCCTGAGGACCTCATCCCTGGTTATTGATTACGAATATCATCCCAACCAGGGGAAAAATCTTTGTATTTCTACTCAAAATACGTGCAAACCCAAAGTTATGATAGACAACCTATTGACGGACTAGAAGATCACCGCAGCAGGCAATCTTAACATAAATATCTTAGGACTTCAAAACTGTATTCCAAGCATAAATATCCCTCTACATATTTATTTAGTTTATCACATCCAAGCCCTTTATTTTCCTCACAGCTCGAAAACCTTTGACTGAAACTGGTCCACATGTAATGGAAAATGGAATAAAAAGGAATGAAATGCAGTGTTTTATATGGAGCGGAATAAGCAATTACATTGCTAATCTACAAACTGACAGACAAACCTACATCTATTGGCAGGGAAACAATATAACATTGACGTAACAAACTATTTGTTCTCTTTGAAAAGTAGCTGAGAACCCTCGGGTACATGTTTGCTTCACTAACAATTATGGTTTCTTACGTCGTTAAAAGTGTTCCAACATGTAATGTAAGTTCTGCTGAATCTTTACGTTCCATAGATTCTTCAATTTGTGAGACAGTATGTGACGTTCACACACGTTTATAAGTGGTACTGTGCACAGAGAGACAATACCCCAAGAGAACTGTTGATGCACTGGCTCATGATCAGAACTCCACGCCTGATGCATAGAATCAAATCTACTTGAAACACACATTGGTAGTATATATGCTTTATTTCTCTGAATAATTGTACGTAGCACAAAAACAATGGAATCGCGCAAATTCAAAAGTTATAGAAATAAACGGTCAGAGTAATTACTGCAAACTGCTTAAGAGTGGACTGACATGTATGTACCGAAGCTCATAGGCAGATGCTTGTATATGACAGTGGCTGAAAAAAAAAATGCATTATGAATTGCGGGAAAAAAATGGAAACATAATAAATATATACCAGAATGATAATGGGAACATGTGCTTTTGCACAGAATTTGAATTTGAACTTCATTTATGGCCTTTAGGCATCTAAGGATCAGGCCAGGATAGGAGAGGGGAAAGGATTCGAGAAGGCGTCGGCCAAGGCTTATGTTGAAGGTGCCATCCCGGCATTTGTCTGGTGTTACTGAGGGAAAAACGTCAGTCAGGATTGTCGGCCGCTGGAATCGAACCCACGACCTCCCAACTGCTACACGAACGCTCTACCACTGAGCTACGGCGACTCGGTGTGCTTTTGCACAATTACAAGTGTTGTTTCAATATTCATGACTGCAACGAAATCAAAATTGAAGCATAGGAAAGAAACGGAAGAGTAAATAATTACTTTAATGTTTTTAAAACTTAGAACCTATTCAAACGGAATTTTTAGTAAGGAGGTGAACACAAATCGGTTTCTTCAATAACTTAACCTTTTCTTCCTTTCTAATTTTTTCCAAATTCACATTTTCGACTTCCACCTTTGGTTCTCCTGGAAACCTGTCTATCATTATCTATTGAAAGTAAAACGAAAAACCACTTTTAAGCTTCAGCAGCAAGGCTGTGAAGCCTTTATCCGCCTGCTCCGTCCGTCTATCTGTCGACAACTTCAACTCAGGAACTACTAGAGGTAGGAAGGAGGTTGAGGTGTCGTTGGAAAGGTCTCGTCGCAATTTTCCCATCCTATTGATTGTATAAATAGGATGCTCGCTGCTGAAGCCTGGCGGTAGCTTGTATGCACAGTCCCTCGACTGCACTCCGCCTCAATTGTTTTATTTGATTTTCATTTTTACATATTTTTCCTTCTCTCATTTACAGGACAATTCTGGGAGAGCAATATAATGAATAACTTAGCGATCTTTTCTGTATGAACGGCAACCGATTTTCAACCATATTTCTAAATAAACAATATTCGATTTCTAATAATTTCTCAATATGAATTACACTCGATTTGGAACAATTCTAACTACTTTAACTTTATTTTTCCTTCAGCTGTAGTAACCAGCTAATAAGCATCTGTTCTGAAATATCTTGCTGACCATTTAGCAGTATTTGTCTCCATTTTTCAACAGATGGTTCTCATGATCATGCATATGCAGCTCCATATATATAAAGCAAGCGTATTTACTTAAAAACTAAATAAAAACCTAATCGGTAATTTCAGCAAGATTTGCAGCGAAGGTCCAAATATATATTTAACCAAAATTACATAGAAATCGCAATTCAGTACTCGTATCATGTTAGTTATTAACTTTGTACATGACAAGTTTACATAACATTTCGACTCACAGAAGCCCTCAGCTTGTGTGTGAGTCTTATTCTCGAATAATCATTAGCTCTCTGTTGTCTGGTTACCCATAACAAGTTATTTACATAATCATTGTCATTTAGACTTTCTAACCAACACACACACAAAAAAAAAGTTGTTTAAACCGGCGTGTTTGTTTTTCTTTTCTAATGTATTTTGGTGTTTTATTGTAAATTTTTGGTACAGGATCGTAAGTTTGGTGGTGTGTTCATGTTTTGTTAGTTCTGATGGTTTCTAAATTCTCATTAATGTGACACTTCTGGTTTCATACTCATGACATAAGTTGTTCAGTTTTGTTTCCTTTATTTTAATATACATCAATACTTAGTTACTTACTTTATGGCTTACGGAACTCGCAAGTTCATCGCCGTAGTAACAAACATTCGCCGTCGGGATCTATCTTGGGTAAGATCAAGCCAGTTTTCATCACAAACACCTACTTCTCGAAGATCCCTCCTAATATACATAAATACATTTTTAAATATAATCTATTGATTGGTAATACATCAAAATCGTTACACAAATGCAATATAAATTACTTTTTCATTATGTGTAACGTTATTGACGTGTACAGTAAGTACTATTCTTCGGATGATTTTAGAAACCTTTTCATCAGATCCAAATCATTTCTCAACGTAGCAATTTTTATTTTACTGTTATTAAGAACATCAATAAATTGAAGGGAAACATACGTAATTCAATGTTATCATCCCTGTATATGAGTGCGGAAATGGTGTTTCCTTAATGGTTGACGATTTATTCTCGATTTTTCATATCCGCGCCCGCCCTACAAGTCATTATCGTGGATAATCCGGAGTTGTCTGCACTGAACTACCCGTCTTTCTCAAGTACAACCATGTTCTCGTAACAGAGCAAGAGTCAACTGCAATCAATTCTAAGGTTATCATTTCCGCACTGAAAGCCATTTCATTTTGAGCACTCAAAGAGCTGAAATGAATACTTTCTTACATAAGCACAAGTTGATTGCGAGATAATAACCTTTCGACTATAAAATGCATTTATGACTTACTGGCATAAAACCTGACACATCAACATACATGATACGTAATCTCTGAACTCTGTAACTGTCGTGCAAAGAATAAATATACACAGGCAACTTTCTCTAATAGACAATGTAATCTATCTGTTGAGCGAATTGTAACCGGGAAACATCATACGTTGCCTTCTCTAAAAACCCAGGTTTTAAATGTTCAATGTTTCACTACACAATCAACTGTTGAAAGCATCTGGAATCCTTCTTCACTACAATCAATATGATGTGAATTCAGCTTTCTCTCGAGGCTGTCAACATAAGAAGAGTTGGTTGAAGTATTGAGTAGCCCCTATTCGCTATCTTCCTTTCACATTGCAAGTGTACTTTTTAAAATGATTTATTACGAATACTTGGGGGTCGACTGATTCCTAATCTTAGAAGAAAGAAGAAATTCTGGATGAAATGTTGAAATTCAGGTATCTAAGGCACAGGCAGAGATAAGGAAGAGGAAAGTATGCGAGATGTCAGCCAGGGCCCACGCTGAAGGTACCATCCCGACATTTGTCTCATGCGTCTAAGGGGAAAATAATGGAAAAAAACTCAGTCAGGATGGTCGGTCGACCACTGGGATTGAATCCGCAATGCCCCGAATACTAAGTCAACGCTCTACCATTGAGCTACGACCGCTCGAAGTCAAATACCTTTAGTATAAAAACATTATAATGTTATGAATGAAATTTTTTATTTAATCGAATTAAATTATTCACAATTTAAAAGAACTCTAATATCATATACTCCAAATGTTGATTTTTATGACCTTTACTACAACTGTGGTTTTGAAATCGCTACGCTAATTATTTTACATGGTTCGTTTCATAAAGAAGGGAAACATACGTAATTCAATGTTATCATCCCTGTATATGCCTGCATGTGACAGACAGGGAAATCAGGGAAACCTTAGTCAAAGTAGACGACTCCGGGGTCGATCTTAAAACCTCCCGATTACAAGGCAAGCTCGCTTGGTATATCACATATCTGAATTTAAAACACAGAATTTAATGACTCCATAACTTAGCTTTCTAACACAACTGAAAATTGCATCACCACAACTAATAACTATGTGACTGGACTACCTCCACTTCATCTGTGTAAATGATCACATCCTCTACCTTTGAGACCGAATCCACTTCTTTGTCTTCCTGTCTCTTTGACTTGTTCCTACCATGCATGTCCACTGCTGATATTTATACTTCCTTCATTTCTCCTATCTACAAGGGGACTTGCCTGTACAAATATCAGTATCACTTTTTGTCTTCTCATACGATTCGGTCATCCACATGAATTTCCAGCTTTGCTTTTCTTATATACGAATCCGATAACAAGGGAAGAGAAAAACTGGGTGTGCCACACAGTTCGGGAGAGGCTGCTTCAATCATTAATAATAATTCTTCTCCCGTCAAATTCTGTAGCATCCGAAGTGTCTCGGAAAAGTAAATTTTTGCAGGAAACTATAAGCCGTAATATCTAAACCAAATAATTAGTCGTTAATAAAATTAAGTTTTGATAACACGTAAGTTTCTCAACTAAACAGAAAAATCTTTTCTCTCTCTTAGAATGCGTTTTCTGATCCAATGGTATCCAAATTATGGCCGACTTTTCAAAACCACCACTTTTTTTTTCAGCAAACATTTTGCCATAAAATCTACACAAAGGATCGGTCGATAATAAAACTTTGTCAACTTTTAGAGTACACAAATGTCTCAACTATATTGGAATATATCTTTTGATTGCTTTTCTGATAAAATAGCGTCCAAATATGGAGTACTTTTAAAAACAACGAACTTTCCGTTGATACAGTGAAAGTAAGAGTTGCAACATTTTTTTCATATAATAAACCTAGAAATAGTTACTCAAAGTTGTAAGCAAGTACGTATAAGTTACGGAAGGGAGAAAAAAATATTGGAATTTGCTATTTTATCTTCAAATTGTCAGGATTTCTCTATAGCCAGTACGAACGATAGGGGCTAATCTTTTGACATCACAGACTACACAGAAATGTCTATTGTGTGAAAAAAAAATGACTTCTTTATGTACTGAATACATCAGTTCCTAAGATACGATCTGTCAACAGTAGTACGTACAGCTTACTACGATCTGAGCTTCAAAAATTAACAATGAACTCTAATAAGAAAAATCTGGATAATTTTTTTTTTTCGAAAAAAATAAATAAAAAAAATACAAGTCTCTTAAATTCCCATAAAGAATTCATACAAAAATAATTATAAAAAATCTACGAGTTGACCAGTACATACATGCCCTGCCTGAATTGAGGTGTAACGGATCATATACACAAGTTGTGAAGAAAAATTCTGAATGCAGAAGTGGACTACCACCACTTGAAATGTCTCTTCACTAACGCCATCAAGACGATGAAGAAAACAAATTTCCTAAACTGCCCAAAGTGCCACGTAAGAGACAGCGTGTACAAAAAAAACTGATCGATTTGAGCATCCATTTCATTTGCGGAGTGTGATGGGTATCAGGGTCAACAAGAAGTTACACGTATACAGTTCTACTTTATTTCAGAGGTCTCCCCTCCCCCCTTTCCTTTGGAACGTTCTCATCTGAAAGACTTTTTCAGTTCTC
>JAGDQP010035897.1:0-15101 GCA_022664845.1 Lepisma saccharinum | reverse complement strand
TCTTTATTTCCTTCTTTGCAGAATGTTGATTGTACATTACTTTTGTTTTACTTAAAATTTATTTTAAGTCCTATTTTCGAACTCTCATTACTCAGCTCTTTTATTATGGTTTGTAGTTCATGTGCACATGAAGCAAACAGGACTATATCATCAGCGAACCATAGATGAAGAAGATATTCGTCGTTGATCTTTACTCCAACTTCATCCCAGTTTAAATTCTGGAACACTCTCTCCAAAATAGCTGAAAACAGTTTTGGAGAAATTGAATCTCCATGGCTTACCCCTTTTCCAACTTTACAATTTTCACTTTGTTGATGTAGTCTCATGGCAGATGTGGCAGTCGAGTAAATATTTCCCAGTAACTTGATGTATGCACTTCCGATGCCTTGATTAAGTGATTTAAGTACTGCTGCCAAGGAGACCAAATCGAAAGCTTTTTCAAAATCTGTGAATCCCAGACACAGTGGAAGTTCATATTCATTAGTCCTTTCCATAACTTCATTCAATGTTTGCATGTGGTCAATTGTGCTAAATCCACGGCAAAATCCGGCTTGGTTCCTTCCCTTGTTAAAATCTAACAAGTCTCATTCAATTCGACTGAAAATAACTTTGGTGAACAATTTGTAGTGAACTGACAGTAAACTAATTGGTCTGTAGTTCTCGATGCGTTCGTTGTCCCCTTTCTTGTACAACAAAACGGTGATATCATTATTCCAACTTGACGGTATTTCTCTCTTCCTCCGACACATTGAGAATAATTTCGCAAGTTCCTCTTTCATCTTTTCACCTACCCATTTAAACATCTCTGCTGTGAGTCCATCTTTTCCTGGCGATTTTCCCTTCTTCATCACTTTAAGTACTTTATCCTCTCGTTCCTTCAATATCATTTTCTTCTGAATTTTCATTTCCTAGTTCTTCTCAGAGTAATAAAATTCCCTGTAGAAATTTTAAAATATTTTTTAATTTCCTCCTTATTTCGTGTTACGGTCCCGTCTGGTCTCTTACCTGCAATTATTTGGTTTTTCATTGCATGAGCTGCTGTTTAGTTTTCTTCAGGCTGTTGTTTTTCTCGATTGTATTTCTAACAAGATGTTCGTTTTATCTGTGTACATCCTCTTTTATTTTTTTGCCTTATGGTTTTATTTAGCTCTTTGTACTCAATCCTCTTTATCTAATTTTCATCTTCTCCCATTGTCCTTCTTTTCTCCGTAAAGAGTTTAGGATCTTCTGAGATTTTGTTCTCTTTATTTTTCATTTTGATCCTTGGTTGTCTCTCCTATTATCTCAATCAGTATTTTATTTCTTCTATTGGTGTCTTCATTGTCTTCTAACTCTTCCAAGGCGCTGAATCTGTTGCTTAGTTCTATCTCGAATGTATGTCTGTGTTTCCCTAGATTTCCCATTTGTGTTCTCGAATGTCTGTCTGTGTTTGCCTAGATCAGCTGCAGGTCTGATACCACTGGCAAAACATCAGCAAGCGATATAGGACTGTCCTCCACCTCATATTGTTAGTCAAATTAGATCGTTTATAGGAATGGTTATGTACTTCCATAAGCGTATACCAAATTTACCAAATCATATGCATTTGATGCATGAATTATTGAAAAAGGACACAAAGTGGGAATGGACAGAGGTACATCAAGAGCAATTTGAAGAGATAAAGAATATTATTGTGGAAAGGAATAAATATATATGTCATTAATCCTAAGCAGGCAGTATTTTAATAACGAATTCTAGTCCATATGGTGTGGGAGCACAACTATGTAACCGAAGTGAGGTAGTTAAATTAAACACAATAGCTTGTGCGTCAGGAAAATCAACACAATGCGAGCGAAATTATATACACTTCGAGAAGGAGGCATTATCTTTAGTATTTGCAGTGCGAAAATTTCATAAACGGTCGACCCTTTACCGTTTTAACAGACTCGATACTAGTTACTTTGATTTTTTGGGCGAGGAAAAGGCAATACCGTCTTCTGCACACCCCAGATTGGCAAGGTGGTCCCTGTTTCTATCGAGGTATAATAAGATAATATACAACAAGAAGGTAAAGGTAGCGGATTGTTTGTCAAGATTGCCATCTGAGGGAACAACCGGAGACTCTGAGGTATCAGATATATGTACTGAATGTCAGAGAAAATTCACCACAAATACCATTTAGTCAACAGGAAATACAAAAGGATATGTTGCTAAAACAAATTTATGATTGGACGATAAATGGTTGGCCTACGCACTTACCCAAACTATGTCAAAGTAACACTAATATACTGTATTACAAACATAGGAAAGAGATATATTTAATAAATGTTTATTCCAAGGTGGACAACTCATAATATCTAACTCTATGAGAGCATGAGTTGCATAAACAACATTTAGGCATAAATAGACTAAAAGAAACTTTAAAGGCGTACTGCCGGTGGCCTCGGATGAATAATCAGTTAGAATATGTAATAAACAATTGTTATGAATACCAGGTTCAACATCGTAGAAATTCCCATATACATTTCGCTTAATGGAGTTCAACAAATACACCTTTTCAAAGACTCCACATTGTTTTTTGTTTTGTGGAAATAAGTATCTGATTGCAATAGACAGTTATTCAAAAGGAGTACAGATAATGAAGGTTAAAGGTACATCAGCAAAGGAGACCATAGCAAAGCTTCAAAACATGTTCGACTTTGTGGATTTTCCAGCAATAACACTATCAGATAGTGGACCACCCTTTTTCAGTTGGGAGTTTAAACAATTGTTTCAAACTCAAGGAATAGAACTGGTACATTCACCACCCTACCACTCACAGAGTAATGGGTTAGCAGAACGAGAGATACAGGATTTAAAATCATTGCTTAGGAAAAAAACTAGTGGAAGCGCCATCACATCATTGGCCACGTGTAATAGATAGCACTATGACATTAGGTTTGCTAAAGCACCTTTATTGAACGGCAAGTCACCAGCTGAAATGATTGTTCAAACACGAGATTCAATCAATTGATCAGGGAAGCTAAATGTGACAAATTGCGAAAAGGTGGGGAAACAATTACTGCCTTCAGCTGGAGAAATAATTTTAATTCAGAATATTCCTAATAAGTTTCCTAAATATGTAAAAGCAACTGTCGTTAAACAAGTAGGAAATATAATTGTTGAAGTGAAATTAGGTCAGAAAAAAGAGAAGAGTACATCTACATCAATTGAGAAGGATAAAGGAAAAATCTAAGTATTAATCAGAGTCAAGTCAATCATGGTGGCGATTGGTGGAATTTAGGAGAATTACAGGAAAAACACAGTAGTCTTAATTCAGATGCACGAAAAAATGTGGAGGAAGAACACTATGAGGGTGACGTAACGCCAGGACAACAGCAGTTGCAAAATAACAGAAATGATGAAATACCATTACGACATTCGCAACGGGCTAGATCAGCACCGAAACGGTTTCAGTGTGAAGGTTATTCTTAAACAATGAACATGATCGTTGATGATTTTAGGAGGGAGAAGCGAAGTGTTAGAATAGTGATTTGGTGTTTTGAATTAAACGGCATGGATTTAATAGTTCGAAACAATGTATCCACAATTTAATTCATTGATTTTAATAGTGAGCATTGTTTTAAAGATTTCAAACAGTGAGAAGTGGAAGCTTTAAAAGAAATTAACAGATTTTAACGTTTAATGAACTTGATTGTTATTCGGTATTTTATAAACAAACTATGAAGGTTTTCTAATTAATACCTGCGAATAAATGACGATGTTTAGCGGAATGACAACTCTAAAGGGACATCAATACGTGGAAACTAATGATCAAGAGAACTAACTGCACTAATGGTAAACTCAAGAACTTCATGGATTTAATTCAGGTTGTATGTTTGTTTACAAAGTTATAATGTGAAACCAAATAAACTAGTGGACATTATTCTTTCACAGTTAAAAGATCTTTCGTTGAACCCAACTAGCTACAGAACGGAGAGTTTTCAATTCCATACAATGGCACAACAATTAGGCCAACCTCTTACAGAGTATAACAGTTCAGGCGCAAGCCAACAAATGTCGATATGAATCTTTTCTCGACGAGGTCGCGTTGATTGCTACTTTTTGGCATACATGATACCAACTTGCGTAACGTTTATTGGTGATGGACGTTTGAGGATGCAATTCAAGTGGCTATACATCATAAAATGATAGAAAGAGACAGTCATTAATTATGTGCCAAGTTGTATCAAGTAAAAATTGATGCTAAAGAGGTAAATGTTAACGGCAGGAAAGGGCAGTTTAGTAATTCAAAGTCAAAGTTGCTGGATGATGATAATTGGATTTGAAATTGTCGCTTTTATGGAAAATTACACAAATGCAGATCTTGTCCAGCATACAATACAAATTGCTAATTATGTTGATAAATTGGTCATTTCCGTGCCAGATGTGCTCAAAGATTCCAAAGAAAAAAGGAGGAAATTTCATTTGATAGACAATGGATTTGACAAATCCAAGGAATTTCCGTAGTACAACGAAAGTAAAGAATTAATGTTTAGGACGGATGTGGCATTAATGATATCTGGGTTAATTTCATTGATTCCCTCTGTACAATATCTGTACCTCCACCAATATCAATAGGTATGAACGTGTATAATATGATGTTATTGCTCGGTGGTAAACAGTACGAGACGAAAAAGTCAAAACACTAATTGAAAGAAGAAGTCAATGAATAAAATATTTATATTTTATTGTTATTTATAAATGTCGAATGTCACTTGTTTTGTTGATCTTTTGAAGAAATGTTCGTCTATTTTGAATCTAAGTTTTGACGTAGTATATGTGGTAGACGAGAGTGCACTTTTATACATTGTATGCGTTCGTAACGTCTAAATATAAACGAACGATCCAGTACTGATTCTCGCAGATTTTTTGTATTAACATAGTAGACATTTTACCGTAAGTTAGCCTCGTCTCTGAAGTACCTACGACCGTTTCATACAATAGTGGTCTATTTTATTGTTGTATATGCATGTAGATTCAGGACAAGAGTATTTCTAAACCTAATGTATCCGAATATATTCATGCTACTTGTTTGACGATTACACTTGCAGTTACGTCCATTAGTTGACTCAGGTTGTGGGTACATTCTGACGGAATTCAATACTTTTTCTGAATTATCAGCAAAAGGAAAATTGAACCAAATATAAGTTCATTAAAATATATTGGTTAAACGGATATCGGAATAGCAGGAAAAATAATTCTACCATGTATATACAGAAATAACATATATCATCTGGAATGGTTGATCAATTTAAAAAAAAAACTTCCTTATATAATCTTGGGAAGAACCGCAATGGACATTATTTTTGGTAATGGGAACTTCAAAGTATAACAAAATGAATATATTCGTAACCGCAATAATTGGTGGACATACAGAGATTGACAGTATATACAGTATAATACTAATGCAATTAGAGGCAAAGAGCGATTGGAAATTCAATGAGGAAGTTAGGAAAGTTTCTCAAGATATTCAATGGTTGCGACAGGCTATAGGCACGTTGAATGCAAATCTGGTGAGAATTCAGAGATGATTTACGAATCAATGGCAGTCGGAGGATCAGATAGAATCAAAGGAATCTCAATAACTGATTGAAAAAAGATTTCCAACCTGTTCAAGGTGCGGCTAATACTACATGTTCTTCAGTGTCGTATAGTACAGAACAAGACGATAGGCAAGCAAAGGATCAGAAACATACATCAGTTTTAAAAGACGCTTTAGTAAGTCCAGAGTTATCTAGTAAGACGAAGATTGATAGTCATCCAGAAGATCTGAACTCATTAATAACAGAAACGGGTTTTCAAAGGTATATATGGTGTCCAGTATTTACCGAGAATCGAGGACTCTGGAAAACCTGGTTAGAAAAAGATTATGTGGCTAAAAATTAGACTGATATTAAAAGAATAGCGGACCAATATATCCTAACCTAAAGGAAACATGGGATCCAGTTAAGTTTCACATATGTCTTCATAATTATAAAAAAGGGATAATTCAAATTTTATTATGATGTGGTTAAGGTATTCTATAGTTGAAATTTGTTGAATTTATGTTTATGGCATTGAAGTCTACAAGATTGAATTGTCTAAGATACAAGGTTAGCTTATTGTTGTATTGTGGCATTATGAGAGATTTATACAGGTGAGATTAGATCTTGAATGGGTCCGATTTTGTTATGTTAGGTAAGGTTAGGTTACGTGAAAAGAAAGAAAAGAAAATTTCATTTTAGAACTGGAAGCAAATGATAAATAGTGCTACTTGCAATTGTAAAGATTCTATAAACCGTTAATATTGTCATAGTTTTATTCTATAAAGCTTGAAATTGAGATTGCTAGCTAACTATTATTGGCATTGGTTTCGTTTCTCAAAGAGAACTTACTATTAAGCAATTTCGAATACAGGAATTCTCAGATACCAGATTGAGGGTCTGTAAACTGCTGAACTGATGTAATATTTATAGGGAACAAACTGGAAAATTAAAAACAAATGTTGGTATGTAACTAAAAGCAGTATTTTTGAAATATACATGAAATACGGATTGTTTGTTAAGGTTGCTAAGATAAACAAATGGTTGAAAAACTAGTCATACTGGTCAATTTTGTTGGAGATATGGTTACGGTAATTTACTATAATCAATATATGATTTTCTTATTTAAGTAAGTCACTGTACTTGTATGTGAGATATTGAAGATAATGATAGGCACTACTTTAGCGACCATTCCTTATTATATTAAATTATATATCGTAGATAGAAGTGTAAAAGAATAAGGTATTTGCATAAGTACGCTGCAGCATACATCAACTCGTTCTGATCAAGAGGCTATTTCAAAATCATGCTAATGTGGTAATAGGTAGGACTGAGCTCAATCGTGGAACTTTGCACATGTGCGCGAGGTCTCGGGTAAAAATCTCTCCAAGGTCTCTTGAACAGAGTGTTTGGGAATCCATTTACCGAAACTGTAGGTCTCGTCTTTAGAAATTCACTAGCTTCTTTAGGATGTTAATAACAATCAATTTATTAATATGGGTACATAGACGATGAGATACTTGAACACGGATTCTCAAAACTATTTATTGGTGTTATAATTGACTGATTATGAAATAAAATGGATTATATAGTACTTTATTAGGGCATACATCTTCATTTTATTCTGTTGGCCTCTATTATTACTTTTATCCTTTATGTTAAAGAAGTCTAGGTCATTGCTCACAGCTGAATTGTTTCACTATTTTGAACATTTGTCCCAACCAAAAGGATTTAAATAACAAAATAAAAACGTGCATTAAAAGGCCGTCACAAAAAATGTTCACTGTATTCTTTTCAGATGTTTATCTTGTGACCTTTATGCAGATGTCACCCCATCATTTCTTGTAACCTTGAAAAATGACAGTTTTTCAATTCTATCAATTTCGAACAACTTTCTTACCAAAAAGTAAATACCATATTTATAAAATTACTTATCAGGGTTGATATTGAACACACATATATTGAAACACAATTCAGGTTATACATTAAAAACATAATTAAAGTTGTACAATCAAGAAATCCCGCATATCAAAAACTGTGCGCCTCAATATTACCATGAAACTTCGTATCTGGTAAATACTAACTTTACATCACAGTCTATTCCAGTACCTTTATAATAACACTAATTTCAGTCTTATAACTTTTCTATACAGTTTTTAGTACAGGTTATAGCAAAACAATGTAAATGCTCAATGACTCACACATAGCCGATGAAAAATGGTGCTACCATAGAATGGCAAGAGGCAAGAAACTTAAAGCTACCATTGGAACTCTGCTAACAAGATAGAATGAATGGATGGATGATTCCAACTTTTCACAAAATTTAACAGTAATGAAGCTTCTTATGTTTGACGAGTTCATGTGGAATAAACCACATATGAAATATATTGTTTTAAAATATCTTATTTTTTTTCTGAACTTAAGTGAAATTAGAATTATTAACTTTCAGCGAGATCTTCGATTTTATATTATTTTATACTGATTTCTTGACTCAGTGCTTCATTTCCACTATTACGTTTATTGGTAGGTGATTCTCTCCCATAACAATATGTAGTTAGTGCCAATGTAGATGCACCTGGAACGGTGTTGGGCCAGAAAGTCACCCAATTTATATTTGCTTGTGTTTACCACATTGTAACTTCTCACTGTGTGTCTAAATCCTTGTTAAAATACGTTTTGTCATTTGATTCGATTGTAATAATCTCTCTATGTTAACATGTTAACCATAGTTCCCAACATTTGCTTTTGATCTTATTGTTTAAAAAACATAGCAACATTAAGATTTTTTCAAACTTGTAATATTCGGTCTGGTTGGTATTTATGCTACATTTGTTATATGGTGTTCAGAAGGTATTTTCCCAATTACAAATTATTAGAGAGAAATAAAAATCCACTTGTGAATATTTTTAATCATTTCCTTCTGTGCTATAATAAGATAGGATTTTAGGATATTCTATGTATTTATGACTAATGAAATATTGCTTCAAAGAATAAAAGTTATGAAATGAAAGGAAATATATATTTTCCTTCTATTTTAAGCCGGGTTTATGGTGTTTTACTGCAATTTTAGTCCCCTTTCGCTCACATAGATGAGATATTCACCTTCTCTAACCATATCACTCATGTTATTAAACAGTATGTGATATCGTTGGATCTTCTATACTAACTCATGGAAGTACATATCTTACCTTCTTTAATTACCTTCTGCAAAGCTTTGATTTATCTTAACCAGAGTACCACTCCCCTGTCTGGTAAACGGCCTGTTCTACAAACCATTTCCAGATTAAATTCAGTTCTTCTAGCTTTTGTACGTTTCAAAGCTTTTGCCGTATGTAACGTAAGCAAAGGAGATGTTTTATATACCGTAACCAAGTCATTGAAAATATGAAGAGAACCTGTCGAACTGAAATTCCTGTGCAAATTATCCCAAGGAAATTTCAAAACATTTGTTGCTTAAGATCTCCTATCGCATTCCTACTCGGCCCACCCGAAGCCATCATCTGTTCCATAGTGCTAGGCACAGGCTCTCAATCGTCCAGCGGTTACACTTTCACACATCACCTAAGCTGTACACAATGAACATTAATATTTTCAACTGGAAACAACTGTTTAGTTATACCTTAAGGTGCAATCTCTCTCATGACACATCCACCTAACGTTTTGTCTGCTTTTAATTATTTCTAGCATAAAATGGTTGTTCTTGCCAAAATATGCTCTTGCTCGTTTGCTCATGACTTGTCCTTTTTACTTTTTCTGTGTAAAATGACTTCCCAGCTGCATCTGGCATCAATGTTTAATAAATAAATAAATTTAATGCCTACAAACCCGTCATCTAATTATCGTTTCCTAAACAAGGTTATTTCGTGTTAATTAAATAAATAAGAACGTCATCATATTTCGTTAATCCATATGCAGAGATAATATGCGTTTTGTAGTATACTTTAAATTTACCTCATATTATTGACAGATAAGATTAATCCATAAACAACTTTACAATAATCGCGTTAGGACCGTAAAACAGCTTGCACAAAATGTTGTCTTTATTAAAGTAGTAGAGTATCTTGGTTGTTATATGAATGTCATCATAGGGAAGGTACAGAGTTAGAAGATCCAGAGGGGGATTTCAGGACCTATATGGTCAAAAGCTTCCTGAGGAAGACTTCGCCTCTTCGATTTCATTTGAAGTTGGTGTGGAAATGAGTAAGTCAAGGAGTCGGATGTTTTTAGTAGACGGTGTATGTTGTTCATGTTTGTTGCTCCTCTCGACGTTTTTGAGAGAGGACCTCTCTGTGCTATATGAAACGTTTGCCTGCAGCCATTCCCCCCCCCTTGACATGTGTCCTATAGGAAGAAGTGCTGGAGAAACTATTACAGCACCATGTCCATAGAGGCATGTATGTAATATCAGGGAGACAGAGAAAATAAAAGTTGGTCAATTTCCTTTGCGTACTTTTCAAGAGTATCACGTTGATGAAAAATTCACTAGATATTGTTCTTCATATAATCTCGAATCTGTGAATTACACCACGTTATATTTATTCATGCAATTTTGAGTGAGTTATCTTCTTTGTCGAAAAATATTCTTGACATGAAGTCATCATTTGAGCAAACTCTCTCTCCGGATTAACGGCAAAACCAACGATGTTTAATTCTCTTTTCTCTTTGATCTGATACTTCTCGCTTCAAAGCCCGTCTGTGGCTGCCCTTTTCAAATAAGATTTCGAATCTATACTAATTTTAGAAGTGACGTCTTGCTCCAACAATATTCGTTAACTTTGAGAAACTTCTGTGAGTTTCTATCAGCGCTGTCTAATTTGCGAAATAGCTTTCTGCAAAACTGGGATACTTCTCCTTTCCTCTACGTAATCATGCCACCAATGCTTAAACTAAAATAAAACATAGTAATATACATTAATGTATAAAAAACAACTATAGGACTACATACCATATTTGTTTATGCTTTTTCGATAGCAAGGAAATAAATATAACCGTAACAAACATTAATCATAATTACTTTTCACCGACGAGGACCCTATAACATATTGAGGTAATCGGTTTGTTGCCCCTATAACACTGAGGACAAAATCACATCCTGAAACTGTCATTTCAGGCTAGTGACACCGACTGAAGACGATGGATTATCTATTCATGACTTCAGTTTTATTATCGCCAGAAATAGTAGAAGAAATGCGTATCAGTTAATCACAACTTTAAGCACTCTCGAAATTATATTTTTGGCTGGGTTTTCAGGTTACTGGGACCACTGTGCCACGTATTTCTATAGGAGTTGATTCTGAAGAAATATTGTCCCGTCGCACACGCATTTCTACTGGATCGATTTTTAGGAATATTTATTTTAAAATGTTCGTATTTATGATTATATATGTTATAAAGCATTGCGGCAGCAGACGTATTTCGGGTCGCTGAGTTCAGTCAGTGTTCCCAACCAATTTCTGAAATTAAATTTTTCAATTGCTTCCACATAGTTTGACGTAACCGCACCAAACTTTGCAAACATATTATTCGGTTCAATAGAACAATTGTGTCTCAATGGTCAGTGTCGCCGATCGATTTTAAATTTCAAATTCTACAAATGAGTTTATTTATATGAATCTACACACTCCCACTGATTTACACAAAAAATTGCGTAGTATAATTAGGTACTGGGATCATAGAAGTACTCCGGACTCTGTATTTTTCAGTGATGCCAATCAATTACAGAAATCAATATTTCAAATAGATTTCTCACTATTGAACAGATCAGCACCAAATTTGACATTTGGGTACTGGGGCAGATCAGAGGGATACTTCATGCGTCGCATGTGCCATATGTATCAGTGTTACCAATTAATTCCAAAACTTCAATATTTAGTCTGCCATACCGTTGGATATATCCGCACCAAACAAAGTTGCGCATATATATCGCCCACTTGCCAACCAATTTCATAAGTACAATATTTCAAATTATTTTCATACCGTTTAACAATTATTAACAAACTTGGCATAAGCATTATTCGAACCAATAGAAAAATTCTGTGGTGTCTCCAACCCGAAGAACCTCATTTGTCATTGTTGCAAACACTTGAAAATTATGTTTTTAAATGCCTCTTATACTGTTGGATGAATTATACCAAAGTTGACAACATTATTCGGTACTATAGAAAAAATACTGTTCAAGTGCTCACTCTCTCTCTCGAACAGTCAAAGTTTTTATTGTTGCCAACCATTTATTTCTAAATAGTGTGGGCGGAGATTGCAGGAGTCGGCTAGTAATGTTTAAGGTATCTGCGTAAGGATTTTTTAAACATATATTTAATTTCTCAAGTTTACCACGGAACCATAACAGGAACTGATATATTCATACAAAAGAGCACCACACGAAACGACTAGAAACAAAGTGATATGAAGGCCAGTTTATTAGTTCTAAAAAACAGTGACCTGAAAGTTGCCGATGACAAGAGCCAGAAAATGCAAAGGAGGGCGGAAAGAGGCGTACAAAAGGCACCGAAATAAGTATCGAAGAGCAACTGTGCTTGAAAACACGGTAAACTGCAGAAGATGCTCTATAATAAGGCAGGAAATGGCAGCAAAAGTAACGGCGATGACCACAATGATAACAAAAAAGTCGGCAGAACGACAGGCAGAGTCGGCCGTAACAAAGCACGTTGGAACAGCGGCAATGGACGCTGCAGGAGGCATGTATTTAAACTAAACCGTGGGGTTCTAAGCCCACTCCAAAAAGTCCTTGTAATTCTGAAATGAAGATATTTGTTAGAACAATTTGATATATTCGCTGTTTCTTCTGTCATCGCCATACTTTCAATGATTCTTTCCCTGCCATTATTCCCCCATCCAACACCATGTGTAACTCGTAGCGTTTTTCAGCTTGTTTTCCATTCAATATCACTTTCGCCGCCATTTCCCATTCCAACCAATCTAATATTAGACCTCTTTCTTTTTTCTTGCGCTTTCCTCTTCTTGTTGGCGTCAACTTTCAGGTCGCTTTTCCTGAGAACTAATCAGTAGGATACATGATACTTCGTCTCTTGACGTTTACTGAAGTGCTCTTTCACTTGCACATATCAGTCCCTTCATGAAAAGCGGCATACTTTCCTTGGTTAGTTTTGAAGTGAGAAGTCATGTTTGCTTAACTAGATTGAGAACCTTTTTCTTAAATACTTTGGTTACCTAAAACTGAATTGGTTCAGTGGTTTAAGGATAGTCGCTAAGGTTCTGCTCTGCTTAAAAGTAATAAAACAGATCTGGGAAAACTCTCCCTCCCATTATCCCCTAAGTAATAACTGGATACTTTTACAAGCTAAACAAACTGTTTAATCATAATCTATTAAATAAACTATCATAAGTTACTTACTTACTCTATGACTTACGGAACTCGCATGTTCATCGCCATAGCAACAAACGCTCGTCATTGGGATCTATCCGGGGAAAGATCAAGCCAATTTTCATTACAAACATCTACTTCTCGAAGCTCCCTTCTAATATTGTCCTCCCAACGACGTCTCGGTATTCCTAATGGTCTCTTTTGCTCCTGCTTTCCAACCAAGATGGTATATAATCTTCATTTTTCTTCCATTCAAGCTAGATGGCATGCCCGTCTTAGTCGTCGTGATTTCATTATTCTTACAACATCGGGTGAGTCATACAGTCCGTGAAGTTCTTCATTATGCAGTCTCCTTCATTCACCAGTCATCTTGTCCCGTTTTGGCCCATATATCTTTCTCAGAATCCTATTTTCAAACACTCGTAAGTTATGTTCACCTGACAGGGTCGTACCCCAACTTTCGCAATCGTAAAGTATTACTGGCAGAATTACCATTCTGTATATTCTAAATTTCAACTTCCTTGATATTAATCGCGAGGTTAGGGGTTTCTGGACTGAATAGAAACATGCGTTGTCCGATACTAAACGACTTTTTATTTCTTCCGTTACCTCGTTTTCACATGTTACGCATGCTCCCAAGAATTTAAATTTGTTTACTTTCTCTATGTTCTCATTCTTAATTGTTATGTACCTATTTCCGTTCTTCCCACTGTTTCGGCTCGTTATCATGTATTTGTTTAACTTAATCATCATTAAGTTAACCTAAATAAATTTCCTTTGCTTTCACTTAAGGGAATCACTTCCTAATTAATGTTGTGGAACCGAACTTCGGTTCTAATGATCGTTTTCAAAACCAATTTGCTGAAAGTCCCTTGACGTTCGAAATTAAATATTAAATAATATAACTGTTATATATGATATGTATTTACTTTGAATATTATGAACGCTGCAAATATAGGCGCTACTGCCTAAAATTTGGACGTATTGGCTAAATAGATAAGAACTCTGAAATTTACTAAAACCATTTAGTGTGAGTTTACAAAACACATGTACGTATAGAGTAAAACACACGCAATTCGGAAACAACGAAAGGTAGCAGAGAAAAAAATATTGTTTGGCGAACTGAAAGAGAAACAAAAGCGAAATAAACTTAGAGGTTAAAAATTAATTTCTACCGCGACTTTCCGGGAATGCGCTGGAAGAAGTAAACTCGATATTTTTGAAAGGGCATGAGTTATACAATGTGGAAAGAAACCAGAAGAAACATAATTATTTACTATTTTTTTCAACTATATAGTATAAAATCGGAAACGGAATTAAACAAACTGAGAAATTCAGAAATGAAATATAACAAGAGGAAGGAAATTTCCTTTATTAAAAGAATTGTAATATCAGCGTCAAAATTGAAGCATTGGGCATGAAACGGTCCGAGACGGCATAAGTAAATTTCTAATTCGAACTTGACATGAAAGGTTTATACTGAAAACCAGTTGCCTTCCTCAAACTTAATTGTAGGCATACACTCTTTTACTCGACTTCTATATAAAATTGTAATTAAGGGTTTTCTGAAGCGTCTAGTAAACCACTGAATATACACAATTTACAAAAGTTTTTGTCTGTTGATAACAATTTGAGTTTCAACATTCTTAAATTATTAACTGTTTACAAACTCTTGCATAATTTGTTCTTCCTCTACTAATAGGGCATTTCAATTCAATGAGTTGTTACGTTAAAATCTAAATGCAAATATCGATACATGTCATTCGACCCTAAAATGCTGTGACATGTAAATCAAAGCTTCAGAACACTTGACCGCCAAAACAAAGTTTTGATTCCGATTACGTTATAGGCGTCATACTATAATACTAAAACTGATGTCATAGTTTGTTTAATATTCTATATACATTGACAGTAAGGTGTAAATTTCTTAAAACCAATCTATATTAATATACATGCCTCAAATGCACAACGTAAAAAAGAACTAATTGTTTACTTAGGCAATATTCTCTTTTTATCCATCGCTATAATTTTATCTCTCTCTTTCCACTCACACATATAGAAAGGCAGAACGAGAGTCAGAAAGAGAGAGAGTCATGTGTTTGTTTTAGCTTTTGTCCGCTACGTATTTTCTGGTGCATAACACGCGACAAAATGTCTCATAAAACTACTACTAAGCTACCTTAATTATCTGCAGTGACTCTGTTTGTGCTTTTATC